>SJYA01000770.1:586280-634615 GCA_006410615.1 Neotragus moschatus
CCACTTTGCTCCCCAAATTACACAGGTTACTTCTGTTAGGGGACTTACCACTGGATTATAATCTTCTGCTTCCATGGCTGATTTTCTCTGGTAGAGTGTGAGGTCTTTGAGACCAAGGTCTACTTAATTTGTTCGGAAAATTTATTTATTCTCAAATCCTAGCACACGGTGAGAACTGAATAAATGAACTAGGTGCTCCAGCAAACTGCTATTCTTAAAACATTATATATACGAATTAGGTTAAGAGAGTCGGGCAGTTATCAAACAGAAAAATATAGCAACTGTGGCAAGCAGATTTCTGACTGCTGTGTATTCCTCATGGAAAGTGAGTTGCTTTAGTTCTTATTTTAAATTGAAAGTTCTATATGATCTGGAAACAAAATATGTTTTCCTAGGAAATATAGAAAAATGAATATAGCATATTGTCTCACTGTAACAGGGAAAGTTGTTTATTGAGAAATTTTGTTCTTATTCTACACAGTGATAATACAGTTGATGCCTATTTTATGACTGATTTAGACTGGGTGGAAGGGGAGAAAATTTTGGTTCAAGAGAAAAAAGTTCACAGCACCTAAAGTAGAAATTTGGGAAGATAGTCTAACTTCATTACAGACTTTTACATTATATCACTGATAAGTAGACACTGTACCGTATTGAACATAAATTGTTTTATCATACTTTAGCATATGAACTACTCCATAGCCTTTTATAGATGCTCCATAAGATGATTTTACAAGTTTTCTCCGTGACTTTCTTTTGTACCATAATTAAGAAATTAAAACATACAAATTGTCTGAGACTATAAAGTCTTGTTGGGTAGGGGCCATGACTACCTCTGAATTCAGTAAAAATCAGAATATTTCTGATTCTCAATAAAGAATTAATATTCCTATAAACAATGAGTGCTCCTTCTTTCCATTACGTTACTTTGAAAACACATACTTACACCAGTGTACAAAGTCCACATACCAGAAAGAGCTGATTCTCATCAAAGCCTGGGAAAGACCAAATCTAATGGCCTTTTATGAGGCAATAATATTGCAGTAACTCTTCAAGGCTAGATAACCCTTCCAGGAGAGCTTATATGACATATACTCACCCAAATTAGTTTGTGCATGGGTCAGATAATGGATGAAAAGTATGCCTACTGACACAAAAAATCAAACACACAAAAAAATCAGACAAAAAACATACTACATGCACAAAAAAATCTTTGGAAAATTACCAGTGCACACTAATGTAGTAAAGGGTCTGAGAAATCATGCGGGAAAAAAGTGATTCCTCCAACAGACTCAGCCATGGAACCTTTGCTTGAATAATTTAGGCTAGTGCCATCTCTTAGAACTGACTTATCTAGATTTCCAAACACCTTTTGGGAAATGCTGATATAGGGAAGGGCCTTTTGTCCTAAATAATGTCATATTGATTTCAAAGTGCTTTTGAAACACAGAAAAAGAATTTGCCTCTTCTAGGAACTGGAAAACTAATAGCCCTAACCCTCATTCCTTCATTGATGCAACCTCTTAACATTGAATTTCTAGTCATAGGGCAGAGAAGTTGGACGTGAGTGTCTACATGCCCCTTGAAACATGCTAAACAAATAATAGTTGAAATGAGACAAGACTGAGGAGGAACTAATTTATAGGTACCAATTTTTTTAAAGTGATGTCTCAATTTAAAAATAGGGACAGTTTTTCTATTTTCAGAAGGAAAGGGAAAGAGCTTCCCTGGTGGCTCAACTGGTTAAGCAGCTGCCTGCAACACAGGGACCTGGGTTCAATCCCTGGGTCAGGCAGATCCTCTGGAGAAGGAAATGGCAACCTACTCCAGTACTNAAAGTGATGTCTCAATTTAAAAATAGGGACAGTTTTTCTATTTTCAGAAGGAAAGGGAAAGAGCTTCCCTGGTGGCTCAACTGGTTAAGCAGCTGCCTGCAACACAGGGACCTGGGTTCAATCCCTGGGTCAGGCAGATCCTCTGGAGAAGGAAATGGCAACCTACTCCAGTACTCTTGCTTGGAAAATTCCATGGATGGAGGAGCCTGGTAGGCTACAGTCCATGGGGTCGCAAAGAGTCAGACACGACTAATTGACTTCTTTATATAGAAATGCCTTTAGCAGGAGTTTCCTGGTATATCTTACCTAGACTTTGATACTTAAAAACTTCTGGCTGCATCACAACCAGGGATTGAACTCACACTCCTTGCAGTGAAAGTGTAGAGTCTTAAACGCTGGACCCCCAGAAGTCCCTAGATTTTGATACTTAAATTTGCAGCTCCTTACAGCATTCATTACTCCCATTACACCTTCCAAAGCAAAATACAATTTTTAAATAAACTAAGTTTTAAAATAATAGACATAGAGGAAAAAAGTAAAAGAAGGTAAATTCTAAAGAGGATTAGTCCAGGGGTCTTTTCTGGAGGCTCAGTGGTGGAGTCTGCCTGCCGATGCAGGGCTCCATCCCTGATTTGGGAAGATCCCACATGCTGTGGAGCAACCAAGGCTGTGTGCCACAACTATTGAGCCTGGGCTCTGGAGCCCAGGAGCCGGAACTACCGAAGCCTGCACGCCCTAGAGCCTGTGCTCCACAACAAGAGAAGCCACAGCAATGAGAAGCCTGAGCACTGCAACTAGACAGCAGCACCCACTCACTGCGACTACAGAAATTCTGAGCACAGCAACCAAGATCCAGCACAGCCAAAAATAAATAACTAATGGATTAGTCCATATTTGGGGATGGTAGTGTGTTTTTGTTTTTCCTCTTTCATTTTTGAAATTTTCCACTTACTACTTTTGTAATGAAAGAAGTGTTAGTCACTCAGTCATGTTCGACTCTTTGCAATCCCATGGACTGTTGCCTACCAGGCTCCTCTGTACTTGGAATTCTCCAGGCAAGAATACTGGAGTGGATAGCCATTCCCTTCTCCAGGGGATCTTCCCCATCCAGGGATCGAACCCAGGTCTCCCACATTGTAGGCAAATTCTTTACTGTCTGAGCCACCAGGGAAAGAAATACAACTGATTTAAAGAATGGAACCTCAAATTTCACAACACCAGCTTATACAACTGCTACACGTTCTTACATATTCATGGAGATTTCCAGAGCTTATATGAAAATAAAAGTTAATTTAACTTAGGTTAAATTTTTTCCTAATTGATCAAGTTAAGGATATGTTCTTCAACATGAAAGTACAGTAGTATTACGTACAGTGTTTATCTCATGAAACCCTTAAGGGTGACTAGTGAAGGATTTATGTGTAATAGAATTTGTATTACTTCTTTGCTTTCTAGTCCGGCAATCTGTCTTGTGGGAGTATTCTGTGAATACTGTTAGGAGTCTACCTACCATTAGTGATGCCTTCTGAGAATGCCCAATGTGGTGCTTGCATCTGGTGGTTAAAGGAATTAACTAGAGATTTGGTCTTCTCACGTGTCTCTTAGAAAAGAAAAATAAACGATTATGAGAAAAGGTGAAGAAAGTATTAATACAGAGGGATGCTCTGTTTTTAGCTGGGAAAGTTATTCTATTACACGTCTGACACCATATCACTTTTTAAGATCACTGTTTCATTAGAATGCTTCTCGTCATTTAATAATTCATTGCATGGACAATAACAGCTGTCTTTCCCTCTTGTAAATTTGAGAAAACTGCACAGCTGATTTCCCTGCCAGGCAATACACTTTACTGAATGCCTACTGTGCACAGGATGCAGTACCTGAGGCCCCTGGGGTTAGAAGACAAGCCCAAATGATGTTATGATCTGCTGTGCAGAGAAGACACAAAGCAGCAAGGCAGCGAATGTGAATGTGAGTCGAGCACTCAGGCAGCGCAGGCGAAGAAACGGGGGCGAGCTAAACTCAAACCTAGATCAGTGGACTTGTGGCCATAACGGATACAAGGAGGATATGATTAAAAGACGTCCTCCATTGAAACATGTATACTATCATGTAAGAAACAAATCGCCAGTCCAGGTTCAATGCAGGATACAGGATGCTTGGGGCTGGTGCACTGGGATGACCCAGAGAGATGATACGAGGAGGGTGGTGGGAGGGGGGGTTCAGGATTGGGAACTCATGTATACCCGTGGCGGATTCATGTCAATGTATGGCAAAACCAATACAGTATTGTAAAGTAAAAAAATAAAAAGTAAAAGAAGTCCTTCCCACTGGCCAGACTCCATTCCAGGATTTGTGTATTTATTGTCTCTAATTCTAATTAAAAGACGCTTACTCCTTGGAAGGAAAATTATGACCAACCTAGATAGCATATTCAAAAGCGGAGACATTACTTTGCCAACAAAGGGCCGTCTAGTCAAGGCTATGGTTTTTCCAGCGGTCACATATGGATGTGAAAGTTGGACTGTGAAGAAAGCTGAGTGCTGAAGAACTGATGCTTTTGAACTGTGGTGTTGGAGAATACTCTTGAGAGTCCCTTGGACTGCAAGGAGATCCAACCAGTCCATCCTAAAGGAGATCAATCCTGGGTGTTCTGTGGAAAGAATGATGCTAAAGCTGAAACTCCAGTACTTTGGCCACCTCATGCAAAGAGGTGACTCATTGGAAAAGACTCTGATGCTGGGAGGGATTGGAGGCAGGAGAAGGGGACGACAGAGGATGAGATGGCTGGATGGCAACACCGACTCGATGGACATGAGTTTGGGTGAACTCTGGGAGTTGGTGATGGACAGGGAGGCCTGGCGTGCTGCGATTCATGGGGTCGCAAAGAGTCAGATACGACTGAGCAACTGAACTGAATTCTAAGGCCACTAAGCAAGTAAGTACCAGATCTGCTATCTGAATTTAGCCTGTCCAGCCCCACTAGGATGAAAATGAAGTCATGAGAAACTCAGGAGGCAAATGACCTTTGTTGCAGCAAGAAACCTGAGAGAGAAAGTGGTGAAAAGAAAGTTTTCATAGAGAGCTCTAAGTCTAAAATGATTGAGCAAACATCTGAGATGATGTCCAACATGCAGGAAAATTAATGAAGGTTTTTCTTCAATATTTAAATCAGGAAAGTGACATGAAGATATCTGTAAATTATCTAGAAATAAATTTTTTCTTAAATGTGGTGAGGTCAATCTAGGCAGATGTTACTGTGATCTTAGAGGAAGGCCTAGTACAGGATGTGGCCTGGGAAGGTGTGAACCAAAAATAAGCATATAAAAATACTGAAACTTAACTGAGAAATAAATGAAAGCTACCTAACATAATAGTAAAAAAATCTTCTGTAAAGGTTGAAATTTTGAAATTTGGAATATGAAAGATATTTTTATAAACTGACCTTAAGTAGTTGGGTAAATATCTAAATAGTTGTATTCTGAAGGCAGATCTGTAGGACTGAAGCAAGGATGAGAGGGCAACATTGGGAACTCCCTGGTGGTCCAGTGGTTAAGACTCCCTGCTTTTACTGCCATGTACCCAGGTTCCATCCCCGGTGGAGGAACTAAGACTTTGTAAGCCATTCTGAGAGAGAGAGAGAAGGTAATATCTATCAATTTTTTAAAACAGGAATTTTTAAAGGAGAGTTTTAGAAGAGAATGGTAAGAATTCAAGGATGTTTTAGGATCACCATGCCCCCAAAACAATCAATGATGGTGCTTTTATCCAAAATAATAATATTGTAACAATACTTTAATATATAATTTCACATGCATTTTATACTAGTAAACTACTAACCACATGGGGATTCTCACAATTGCTTGTCACTTCACACCACCCTTGTTCTATTTTCTGTTTCTCTTTGCTAGTTCCTGTTAATAGTTCATTATATAATTTGCCATTATATTAAACACTTCTGAGCAACTTCTACATGTGCTGGTGCTTTCAGATATTTATCTTTTTAAAGCGGTATTTGTAAATGTCAAAAATTCCCTATATTATTGAAAACCAGCTGTGTGATAGACAATATGGCCACAAACTTTTAAACCAGTTTTTAAACAAATCACTAAAATATAATTTTTGTAAATATTACTAAAAATTATTTAGTAAATCAAAAAATTTAGTAAACTGAATCAAAAACACAATTCAGAACCCAAATAACCAGAAAATGCAACTACCACCTTTTCTTTTTTTTATATATATATTTTCTTTTTTCCATCTCAGGTGTACATGAGTTCCCAATCTTGAACCACCCCCTCAACCTCCCACTCCACATCAACTCTCTGGATCATCCCCGTGCACCAGTCCCAAGCATCCTGTATCCTGAACCAAATATAGACCAACGATTCATTTCCCACACGACAGCACACGTTTCAGTGCCATTCTCCCAAACCTCCCCCCCCCCAAGTCCAAATGTCCATTCCATGCATCTGTGTCTCTTTTGCTGTCTCGTATACAGGGTTATCATCACCATGTTTCTAGATTCCATATATATGAGTTAGTATACTATATTGGTGCTTTTCTTTCTGGCTTACTTCACTCTGTATAATTGGCTCCAGTTTCATCCATCTCATTAGAACTGATTCAAATGTATTCTTTTTAATGGCTGAGTAATACTCCATTGTGTATATGTACCACAGTTTTCTTATCCATTCATTTGTTGATGGACATCTAGGTTGTTTCCACGTCCTGGCTATTATAAACAGTGCTGCTATGCAACTACCACCTTTTCACAATACAATGAATATTTGCAGTTACTGTCTTGAACCTACAGATCTAATCAGTAGCTTTAAAACATTTATTAAAAGTACTCACCTAGAGCCAGACATCCTGGAGTGTGAAGTCAAGTGGGTCTTAGGAAGCATTACTATGAACAAAGCTAGTGGAGGTGATAGAATTTCAGCTGAGCTACTTAAAATCCTAAAAGATGATGCTGTTAAAGAGATGTACTCAATATGTCAGTAAATTTGGAAAACACAGCAGTGGCCACAGGACGGTTAAGTTTTCATTCCAATCCCACAGAAAGGCAATGCCAAAGAATGTTCAAACTACCATACAATTAATTCATTTCACATGCTAGCAAAGTAATGCTCAAAATCCCTGAAGCTAGGTTTCTGTACTACGTGAACCAAGAACTCCCAGATATACAAGTTGGATTTAGAAAAGGCAGGGTAACCAGAGATCAAATTGCCAACATCTGCTGGATCACAGAAAAAGCAAGGGAATTTCCCCAAAAATCTACTTTTGCTTCATTGACTATGCAAAAGCCTTAAACTGTGTGGATCACAACAAACTGGAAAATTCCTAGAGATGGGAATACCAAACCACCTCACCTGTCTCCTGAGAAATCTGTATGCAGGTCAAGAAGCAACAGTTAGAACTGGACATGGAATGGACTGGTTCAGAATTGGGAAAGGAATACAAAGCTGTATATTGTCACCCCGCTTATTTAACTTAATGCAGAGTACATCATGAGAAATGCTGGGCTGGATGAAGCACAAGCTGGAATCAAGATTGCCAGGAGAAATATCAATAACCTCAGATATGCAGATGACACCACCTTAAAGGCAGAAACCAAAGAGAAATTAAAGAGCCTCTTGATGGTGAAAGAGGAGAGTGAAAAGGCTGGCTTAAAACAACAGTCAAAAAACAAAGGTCATGGCATTCAGTCCCATCACTTCATGGCAAATAGAAGGGTTGAAAAAGTGGAAACAGTGACAGAGTTTATTTTCTTGGGTTCTAAAATCACTGTGGACGGTGACTGCAGCCATGAAATTAAAAGACATTTGCTCCTTGGAAGAAAAGTTATGACAAACCGAGATAGCTTATTAAAAAGCAGAGACATCAATTTCCTAACAAAGGTCTATATGTAAACCAAAGCCATGGTTTTTCCTTTTCATACTGTTTGTGGGGTTCTCAAAGCAAGAATACTGAAGTGGTTTGCCATTCCCTTCTCCAGTGGACCACATTTTGTCAGGCCCTAACTAGCAGGGACATTCCCTTCAGATTGCCAATATCAATAACCTCAGATATGCAGATGACACCACCCTTATGGCAGAAAGTGAAGAGGAACTAAAAAGCCTCTTGATGAAAGTGAAAGAGGAGAGTGAAAAAGTGGGCTTAAAGCTCAACATTCAGAAAACGAAGATCATGGCACCTGATCCCATCACTTCATGGCAAATAGATAGGAAAAAAATGGCAACAGTGTCAGATTTCATTTTGGGGGGGCTCCAAAATCACTGAAGATGGTAACTGCAGTCATGAAATTAAAAGACGCTTACTCCTTGGAAGGGAAGTTATGACCAACCTAGACAGCATATTAAAAAGCAGAGACATTATACTTTGCCAACAAAGGTCCATCTAGTAAAGGCTATGGTTTTTCCAGTAGTTATGTACCATAAAGAAAGCTGAGCACTGAAGAACTGAAGCTTTTGAGCTGTGGTGTTGGAGAAGACTCTTGAGTCCCTTGGACTGCAAGGAGATCCAACCAGTTCATCCTAAAGATCAGTCCTGAGTGTTCATTGGAAGGATTGATGTTGAAGCTGAAACTCCAATACTTTGGCCACCTGATTCAAAGACTTGACTCGTTGGAAAAGACTCTGATGCTGGAAAAGATTGATGCTTGAAAGCAGGAGAAGGCGATGACAGAAGATGAGATGGTTGGATGGCATCACTGACTCAATGGACATGATTTTGGGTAAACTCCGGGAGTTGATAATGGACAGGAAGACCTGGAGTGCTGCAATCCATGGGGTTGCAAAGAGTTGGACACGACTGAGTGACTAAACTGAAGCTTCAATACTTTGGCCACCTGATGCATAGAGCTGACTAATTGAAAAGACCCTGATCCTGGGGAAAATCGAGGGCAAGAGAAGGGAGTGACAGAGGATGAAATGGTTAGATGGCATCACTGACTCAATGGACACGAGTTTGAGGAATCTCGAGGAGATAGGGATGGACAGAAAAGCTTGGAATGCAGCATTTCATGGGGTCACAAAGAGTTGGATACAACTTAGCGGTTGAAGAACATGGTTTTTCCATTAGTCGTGTATGGATGTGAGAGTTGGACCATAAAGAAGGCTGAGCGCCAAAGAACAAATGCTTTCAAATTGTGGTGCTGGAGAACTCTTGAGAGTCCTATGGACAGCAAGGAGATCAAACCAGTCAATCCTAAAGGAAATCAACCCTGAATTAGCACCTTAGCAACTGAACCACGAAAAATAAAAAATCAGACTTACCAATTGAACAACAAAGTTAAAAACCTGAACTAAGTTTCACCAACAGCTAACCTTGGTTTGCCTTTGGGACCCACAATCTCCTGCTTTAAAGCCAGCTTCAAGACTCACGTCCCAGTGCTTAGACTCATTCAATATCAACTCTTACTAAGTACCTGTATGTATATCCCAGTGAAGAAGACATGCTTGGCCTCATGGAATTTAGTTTCACATACAACACAGAGAAGTCACATGCAATTACAACAGTGCCTTTCATGCTGACAAGTGACAGGGTAGCTAATCCTAGTCCCATCCAGGCCCTAGCTACATCCCTTTCAGACTGTTCAGAATTACCACTTGTTGAGAAACTACTTAAGCCAGCCTGCTGTATGGTAACAAAAGTGAACAAGATAGGGAAACAACAGCATTTTGTGGCCCTACTAAATTGTCTCATTATTCTCAAGTTGGTCTTACTCCATGCCTTACAAGCTCCCAGCTGGGTCACGCTGCCCATATATGTGTACTTCCACAGTGGGCAGGTACACCATTCTAAGAGCAGCTGCATATTTACACTAGTGCTTTTGATTACCCAGATAGACAATATTCAAATATAATTTTTAGCAAAACTCATTATCATGGAGATGTGGCCAAAACAGCAGAGTAGGAAGACCCTGAGCTCACCTCCTCCCACAGGCACATCAAAATTACAACAGGGAAACTACTGATGAGAAAAGCTGGAAGACTAGCAGCAAATATCTTCCATCAAAGATACAGAAAAGGAACTGTAACAAGACATGTAAGAGGGCAGGTGATGCGATATGGCTAAAACTCATACCCCCAGGTGAATGACCCACACATAGGAGGATACTTAAAGCTGCAGAGGTTCTCTCATGGAGTGAGTGGTCCAAGCCCCACAATGGGCTCCCCAGCCCAGAGAATCCTGCACCAGGACGGGCCCTTAGAACATCTGGCTTTAAAGACCAGCAGGGCTTACTTCTGAGAGAGCCAGAAGACTGTGGGAAATAGAGACCTCCACTCTTAAAGATGCACACAAACTCTCACATACTCCAGGACTCAGGCCAGAAGCAGTAATTTGAAAGGAGCCTGAGTCAGATCCACCATCTGACCTTGGAGTTTCCTGGTGAGGCAGGAAGCAACTGTAGCTTGTCCTGGGGACACAGACACTGGCACAACTATCCTTGGGAGCTTGTTCTATCACATGAACACTGGTGCTGGCAAATGCCATTTTGGAGTCCTCTCTCTAGCTTATTAGCTCCAGGATCCAGCCCCTCCCACCAGCCTGTTGGCATCAGTATTGGGATGCCCAGGCCAAGCAACTAACCAGGCGGAGAAACAGTCCCACCAACAGGCCTGCTGCCTTATGATCCCGAGCCCATAGTCAACCCAGGACCTGGCTATCTCTACCAGAGGGCTCAGACCCTGGTTGGGTCCACCAATGGGCACTACTCACAGGACAAAGCTCACCCATCAGTGGGTAGAGCCAGGATCCTATTGGCACCACTCCACACACCAGCAGGACAGAACATCAACTCTGAGACCTCCAGGACCCGGGGCTAAAGACCTCAGGTCCTGGATCTACCTCCTAGTGAATAAGCATTAGCCCCAAGACACCCTGGGCCTTGGCACTGCCCACCAGCAAGCAGACACCAGATCTAGGACTACTTCAACCCTGCACTCTACCATATCAAGACCCAGCCCACCTACCAGTAGGCCTGTACCTGCCACAGGACCCCTTCGGCCCAAGCCTGCCCAGCAGCAGGCTAAAACCAGCTCTGGGACACCTTGGGACCCTCCGTCAGCTGGTCCAGGATATAGTCCCACCTACTAGCAGAACACTACCAGCTCTAGGACTTTCGGGGCCTTGCAGCCAAAGACCTGAGAACCCAGTTCTGCGCACCAGAGTTATCATTAGCTCCAGCACTGTGTCCCTGCAAGACACCAGCCCCAGGAAGCCCCAATCCCACCCGCCAGCAGGCAGACACCAACTCCAAGACATCTTGTAACCCTTAGCCAGCTGCCCCAGGATCCAGGCCCACTCATTCTCCAGTGAGCCAACACCACACCTCAGACCTGGCAGCCAGCTATGTCAGCAACTGGCCCCGCCCACAAGCAAGCCAACATTAGATCTGGGACACATTCACCCCCTTCATTCCCCACAACCGCCCACGCCACTTCACTCACCCCGCTGGCGGACTAGCTGGAGCCCAGGATCCCCTAAAGCTTCACAGCCAGCAGCCTTGTAATCCACCCCCGTCCACCAGCAAATGGCAGCCTCTGCACAAGGCAAGGCCTAGAAACCAACCAGGCTTGGGCCAGCCACATCCATCAGATGGCCCACAGTAATCAGCCCACAAAAGAAGAGTTCAGGCACCAATAGGGGGCGCCTTTATGGCACAGAGCCCTAGTCACCAGGTAATGATCACAATGATGTTCCATACCTGAGACAAAGTGCTGTGGGTGAACAGAGCAAAATGTTAGAGTTTTAACAAAGAATTATAAAATATAAAGAGGAGCCAGAGATGAAGAATATAACTGAAATAAAAAATACACTAGAAGGAATCCACAGATTAGACGATACAGAGGAACGGATCCACAAGCTAGAAGACAGCAGTGGGAATCACTGGAGCTGAACGTAAAAAGAGCAAGCAAACAAAAAGAAATGAGGACACCCGTGTTCACAGCAGCATTATTACAATAGCCAAGGTATGGAAGCAACCCAGGTGTCCATCAACAAATGAATAGATAAGATACATTGTGTGCACACACAATGGACTACTATTTAGCCACAAGAGAATGAAGCTCTGCTGTTTGCAACATGAATGGATGTGAACCATGTTATGTTTAGTAAAGTAAGTCAGAAAAAGCCAAAATAATCACCTATCACTTATATGGGAAGTTTAAAAAATAAAACTTGTGAATATAACAAAAAGAAACATATAGAAAACAAGCTAGTGTTTACCAGAGGGGTGAGGGGAAAAGGAAGAGGGAGGGACAAGATAGGGGTAGAAGATTAAGAGGTACAAACCACGATGTATAAAATAAGTTACAAGGATATATACAATATTTTGTAACTACAAATGGGACATAAGCTTTGAAAATTGTGAATCACTGTTCTATCCCTGAAACTTACATTGTGCATCAACTATATTTCAATTTTGAAAAAGAAAGAAAATGAGTTTAAGAGACCTGAGGGAGAGCATCTAGTGGAGCAACACTCACACTACAGGAGTCTCAGAAGGAGAGAGGAAGGGACAGAGAACCCACCTGAAGACATAACAGCTAAAAGCTTCCCTAAGCTAGGAAACAGACACCCAGGTCCAGGAAGCCAAGAGAGTCTCAAACTCAAAGAGGACTACACCAGTGCAAAAAGTAAAGAATATTAAAGCAGCAAAGCAAAAGCACCTAGTTAAGTACAAGGGAACTCCCGTAAGGCTATCAGCTGACTTTTCAGCAGAAACTCTGCAGGCAAGAAGGGAATAGCACAATATACTTAAAGTGATGAAAGGGAAACACACACACACACACATACACACAAAAAACCTGGCAAGGCTTTCACTCAAATTTGATGGAGAGATCAAACATTTTACAGACAAGCAAAAGCTAAGAGTTCAGCACCACCAAACCTGCTTACAAGAAATGTTAAACAGACTTCCTAAGGGGGCAGGCTAGGGGCAGGGCACAACTAGAAAAATAAAAATTACAAAAGGAAAAAAAAAAACCTCACTGGTAAAGGCAAATTTATAAAGCAAGTAAGAAGATTAAAAGACAAAATTATCCATAGTAAAATTCCCTATATCCACAATAAGTACTTAGGGGATACAGAAAAAAAGATGTATAATATGACATCAAAAACAGTAAACATGGGGGGAAATGGTCAGTAAAAATGCCAGGATTGTTAAAATGCATTTGAACTGATGAGATCAGCAACTTTAAAAATCATCATAGATAGGTAGGTAGGTAGATAGACAACTTTATGGTAATCAGAAAATCAAAACCCTGTAATAGATACACAGAAAAAAGGAATTAAAACGTAACATTAAAGACTCTTCAAATCACAAGGGAAGAGAATTAGGACCAAAAACTATAAAACTCTCAAACAGTGAACAAAATGGCATTAAGTACATACCTATTAAAAATCACATTAAATGTAAATGAACTAAATGCTCCAATCAAAAGACATTATTAACAGACACAAAGGGAGAAACTGGAAGTAATACAATACTAAGGGACTTTTACTACACCACAAAACAAGTTTCCATAAACTTAACAAAACTGAAATCATATTATCTTCTGACTACAATGTTATGAGACTAGAAAATAAATACAAGGGAGAAAACAACTGCCAAAAAAAAAAAAAAAAAACCAACACAAACNAATACAATACTAAGGGACTTTTACTACACCACAAAACAAGTTTCCATAAACTTAACAAAACTGAAATCATATTATCTTCTGACTACAATGTTATGAGACTAGAAAATAAATACAAGGGAGAAAACAACTGCCAAAAAAAAAAAAAAAAACCACACACAAACACTCCAAAACAATTAACAAAATGGCCATAAGTACCTATCAGTAATCACATTAAATGTAAATATGATGCTGAACAACATGCTACTAACCAATGGATCACTGAAGATATCAATAAAGAACTTAAAAATACCCGGAAATGAAAACAAAAACAAAACAATCCAAAATCTGTGTGATGCAGCAAAAGCAGTTCTAAGAGAAAAGTTTATAGTGCTACAAGCCTATCTCAGGAAAGAAAAAAAACCTCAAATAAACAACCTATTCTTACACCTAAAAGAACTAGAAAAGGAAGAACAAATAAAACCCAAAGTGAGCAGAGGGAAAGGAATTAAAAGATTAGAGTGGAAATAAAAGAGATTTTAAAAACAATAGAGATTAATGAAACTAAGAGCTGGTTCTCTGAAAAGATAAAATTGATTAACCAGACTCAACAACAAAAGAGTCCAAATCAATAAAATCAGAAATGAAAAGTGGAAAGTTACAACTGACACCACAGAATTACAAAAAGCATCCTAAGAGATTATAATTATATACTGATAAACGGACAACCTCAATGAAACAATAAATCCCTAGAAATGTACAATCTCCTCAGACTGAACGAAGAACAAATAAAAATGTGAACAAACCAATTACTAGGAATAACACTGAATGAGTAATAAAACAACGTTCAGAAAACAGAGTTCAGGACCAGACTGCTTCACAGGTGAATTCTATCATCCAGAGAAGAGCTAACACCTATCCTTCTCAAACTATTTCCAAAAAACTGAAGAGGAAGTAACATTTCTCAACTCATTCTACAAGACCAGTATCACCCTGCTACCAAAACCAAACAAAGATAACACTAAAAAAGAAATTTACAGCAAAGATAACACTAAAAAAGAAATTTACAGGTCAATCATTGATGAACACATGCAAAAATTCTTAAAATATTAGCAAACAGAATTCAACAATTCATTAAGAGGATCATACACCAAGATCAAATGTCATTTACCCCAGGGATGGACTAATATCTGCAAATTAATCAAAGGGATACACACGAACAAACTGAAGAACAAAAATCATATGATCATCTCAACAGATGTAGAAAAATATGACAAAATTCAACATCCATTTATGATAGAAACTCAACAAAGTGGTACAGAGGGAATATACCTCAAAACAATAAAGGCCATAAATGACAAGCCCACAGCTAACATCCTCCTCAACGGTGAAAAGGCGAAAGCATCTTCTCTTAACACTAGGAACAAGACAGTGATGTCCATTGCTGCCACTTTCATTCAAGATATCATTGGAAGTCCTAGTCATAGCAATCAGGTAGGAAAAAGAAAGAGAAAGAATCCAAATTGCAAAAAAGTAAACTGTCACTGCTTACAGATGACATACTATACATAGAAAATCCCGGGAATCCCCTAGTGGTGAGGATTTGGTGGCCCTGGGTTAGATTCCTGGTCAGGGAACAAAGATCCTGCAAGTTGCACAGCACACCAAAGAAAATTCTCAAGACGCCAACAAAAATTACTGTAGCTCAATGAATTTGGTAAAGCTGCCAGAGATGAAAATCAACATACAGACACCTGTTGCATTGCTATACACTAACAACAAACCATCAGAAAGAGAAATAAAGAAACAATCCCATTTAGAACTGCATCAAAAGGAATACAATATTTAAGACTAAGGTAACTAAGTAGGTTAAAGACCTGTATTGAGAAACTACAGGACATCAATAAAATAAACTGAAGATGATATAGATAAATGGAAAGATATATGGTGTTCACGGACTGGAAGGATTTGTTAAAACGACTATATATTACTCAAGGAAATCTACAGATCAATTCAATCCTTATTAAAATATTAATGGTATTTTTCACAGATCACACACAATGGTATTTTTCATTGAGAACACACACACACACACCCCCCTGAATAGCCAAAGCACGCGTGCGCGCACACACACACACACCCTGAATAGCCAAAGAAAACACACACACACCCTGAACAGCCAAAGAAAAAATAGCCAAAGAAAACACACACACACACACACACACACATGAATAGCCAAACACACACACACACCCCCTCTGAATAGCCAAAATGGTATTTTTCACTGAGAACACACATGCCCTGAATATTTTCCACTGAGAACACACACACACACACCCTGAATAGCCAAAATGGTATTTTTCACTGAGAACATACACACACACCCTGAATAGCCAAAATGGTATTTTTCACTGAAAACACACACACACACCCTGAATAGCCAAAATGGTATTTTTCACTGAGAACACATACACACACACACCTTGAATAGTCAAAATGGTATTTTTCACTGAGAACACACACCCTGAATAGCCAAAATGGAATTTTTCACTGTGAACACACACACCCTGAACAGCCAAAAGTGGCCTCACACTCCCTGGTTCAAACCATACTATAAAGCTATAGTCATTATAACAGGATATTACTGGCACAAAAACAGACACATAGGTCAATGGAACAGAATACAGAGCCCAGAAATAAACCCACACTTATAGTCAATTAACCTATGACAAAGTGGCAAGGATAAACAATGAGAAAAACACACCCACTTCAATAAGGGGCGTTGGGGGATTCCTTGGTGGTCTAGTGCCTAAGAATCTGCCTTGCAATGCACGGGACACCAGTTCAGTCCCTGGTGCAGGAAGATTCCACATGCTGCGAGGCAACTAAGCTCACATGCCACCAACTACTGAGCCTTCGAGCCCCGAGCCAGTGCTCAGCAACAAGAGAAGCCACCGCAACAAGAAGCCCTCGCACTGTAACTACAGAGCAGTCTTCTCTCACCACAACTAGAGAAAGCCCATGTGCAGCAACCAAGACCAGCACAGCCAAAAATACAATATTCTGAGAAAGCAGTGTTAGGAAATCTGGACAACTACATGCAAAAGAAACTGGCCTAGTCTCTCACACCATTCACAAAAATAAACTCAAAATAGATTAAGTTCAAGAAAAACAAGCCTATTGAAACATGGACAGAGGATCTGAACAGGTATTTCTCCAAAGACGACATACAGATGGCCAACAGGCACATGAAGAGATGCTCAACATCATTAATCAGGGAAATGAAAATCAAAGTCTCAATGAGGTCTCACCTCACACCTATCAGAACAGCTATTATCAAGACAGCAAATAAGGAGGAAAAATAGAGCTACTGTATCATCCAGCAACCCCACTCCAGGTATATGCCTTGAAAAATCAAAAGCACTAATTCAAAAATTTACATGCACTTCAATGTTTACAGCACTATTTACAACAGCAAAGATACGGAAGCAACCCAAGCACCCGTCAACGCACGAGTGAAGATGTAGAGATGTAGTATACGCACACAGTACAAGACTAGCCGTAAAAAAGCACAAAATCTTGCCATTTGCAAGAATATGGATGGACCTAGAGGTGAAATAAGTGCATGCTTTCACTATATGTGGAATCTAAAAAATGAACACAACAAATCAGAAAGTGGTGGTTGCCACAGAGATCAGAGGAGGAAAGAAGTGAAGATTAACAGGTACAAATATTTAGTTGCAAAGTAAATGACTCAGATGTAAAATGTACAGTGTATGATTAACAGGCAATAACTATGTAACATCTTTGTATAGTACATAATGAGACATTGTATTCATTTGAAAATGTATAGACTACCATATGACTTTGTTGTATAACAGGAACTAACACAGTATTGTAGGTCTATTTCCCAAAAAACCAAATAAACAGAAAAAGATTTGTGGTTATCAGGTGGGGAGCTGGGGGAGGGGAACTGGATGAAGGCAGTAACAAGGTACAAACTTCCAGTTATAAGTACTAAAGATATAATGTACAACATGATAAATGTAATTAACACTGCTGTATGTTCTAAAGAGAATAAACCCTGAGTTCTCATCACAAGAATAAAAATTTTCTGTCATTATTATGTCTATTTAAGATAACGGCTGTTCACTGAACTTACTGTAATAGTCATTTAATAAGTCAAATCATTATGCTGTAACATCTTACAGCTGAGTACTGCATGTCTATTGTATCTCAATAAAACTGGAATAAAAAACACATTCTCGGAAAACTGCTTATAAGATCCAATAACCACATTTTTAAAACAATTCATAAGCACTCAGTACATCTTTTATTTGTAAATCAATAAATACATCAAATACATCAAAATATTTAGACAATCAGGACTGCATTAGTAATGCATGTGTATGCTGAATGAAATTATTTGCAGCAGTTTGAATGTTTTCTAAGTAGCATAATTATTGAGTTTACACTCTAAATGTACAGCTGTCCTTCAGTATCCATAGGGGATTGGTTCTAAGATTCTCCTCGATCCCTGGGATACCAAAATCTGAAGATGCTCAAGTCCCTTATATAAAATACTATAGTTCTGCACATAAACTTTGTAAAGGTTCTCCTTCTCCCATATACTTTTAAATCTCTAAATTACTTATAACATCAAATGTATCACAAACGCTATGTAGTTGAGAGAGCACAACAAATTCAAGTTTTCTTTTTAAAACTTTCTGGTATCTTTTTCCTATTTCCAAACCAAGTTAAAATTCATGGATGTGGAACTCACAGCTGTGAAGACTATATGGTGTTTATAATCTTTTCTCTCCTCAGAGATCAATTCTACTTAGCCCTAGCTTAAGTATTATAAACCCCAAATTAAGCTTTACTCTATTTGAGGCACACTCTTTGGCTAAGTACTGATCCATTCAGTTATTACCTACCTATTTATATACACGGGTAAATTGTATATGTGTGTGTGTGTGGCGGCGGTGGGGGTGTGTGTGTGTATTTTTAAAGTTTAATACCATATTCTGTAACTGGCACACAAACTTGCAGTACAAAATTACCCCTCAGTTCTATCCTAATCATAGTTCAGTTGATTTTATTATCCTCACTTGAGTATGTACAACCATTATATATAGGAGAAAAACACAGGGACCTTGTAAATCAAAGTTACTTTCACTATTCTGTTGAAGATTTAATATAAATCAAGATGTTAATCTACACAGTTTGAGAGTTACTTTAGAATTTTATGTTGTTATTCTTAAAATAATGTATAATTTTTGGACAATTTCGGCTAGTATAAAAACAAACAAGTCTTCTGTTTAGTCTACCCCCGACAATATCCAAGAGACTGGAGAATGAGAAATGCCTAGAAAGAGTACAGTAAGTCCCCTACATACAAACAAGTTCTAAGAGCACATTTGTTAAGTCCAATATGTTCCTTAGTTTAACCGAGTTAGCCTAGGTACCCAACTAACACAATCGGATACATAGTACTATACTGTAATAGGTTTGTAATACTTTTCACACAAATAATACATAAAACCACAAAAAAATAAAAAATTTTTATCTTACAGAGCAGTACCTTAAAAAAATACAGCAGTACATTATACTGGTACAATTCAGCTGGTACCCAGGGGTTGGCACCAAGTGAATAGGCAAGAAGAGTTACTGACTGGAGGGAGAAGGGGTGGGAGACGTTGGGGCTGAAGGATGGTCAGCAACAGGAGACAGAAGCAAGCTGCAATTGCACTCATGCCTGACGCTGATGACACACGTTCTGGTTCCTTAACAGTCCCATTCTGCTACCCTCTTGGAAAAACGATCCAGGGATGTCTGGGTGGTAGCTGTTTTTTCTCATCATAAAATGACATGGTAACACTGGACTGCGTTCTGAATGGCTGCTGCCGCCTTCTTGTTTCGTGTGCTGTTCTACATTTAGCTCCTGTGTCTCAAAAACGAACGGCGCCTCCTTAAAGAAAATCCCCGTGCCATTTCCTGCGTTGTGAACCTCTTTGGCTCTTCAGCTCCTTTTTCCCTGTCAGCCCACTCTCTCAACTGTTTTCCCTTTCGTGTCCACTGCTACCACTTGGTGCTGCCTTTTTTTCTTGGCTATACGAAACTTTTAGTATTTTATTCATTTTCATAGTTTTACAGTATTGGTAAAAATAATGGCCATTATAAATAAGTATAAAATGGAAGCTGATGAAAAAATAATCCCAAGTCTTCCTGGATTCCCACCCTCCCACCAAAAAATTAGGTAATATATAGCAAATATCCTTTTCAGACATTATCTTTAGGGACATATTCACTTTGTAGTGGTGGATGGTTTAGTTGCTAAGTTGTGTCTGATTCTTGCGACCCCATGGACTGCAGCCTGCCAGGCTCCTCTGTCCATGGGTTTTCCAGGCAACACTACTGGAGTGGGCTGCCATTTCCTTCTCCTCACTTGGTGACTCAGCAGTAACAGCTGTATCACTCCTGCTTTTACACTTGCTTCTGGACATCCTGAGCTTGAAATAAAAAATACTGTACTACTGTACTCTGCACAGTAGTGTACAGTATACAAAAGCACCAGCTGCGGAGGATGCATGCATGTGACAATGTACAAAAGACATGTGAACTTAGTGGCTGAATATGCAAATGCTTGTTTGCATCTTTGAAAGTTAGCAACTTAAAAGGTTGTAAATCTTCACTGTAGGAGGCTTACTGTATTTTAAGTCTCTCTTAAAGGATTAGAAGGTTTAAGATATCTAAAATTTAAATATTAAATCTTTCACAGGAACTTTTTTTTTTTACATGAAAGATACTAAATCCAATCTAAATTACACTGAAAGCCAAATATAAAATAGCAACAGAACAGGCATTTTCCTAAAAGGAATAATCACTATTGGGAGAAATCTACATGTAAGGTATTATCTTGCTTTGATATAGCTAAAAAAATAAAAATAAATTTCAGGTCTAAATTTTTAGGCTTATAATATATAATTCTGTTTTTACAGGTAGTTCAACTAAGGGAAATAAGTTAGCACAATCATTTGAATTGGTTGCCTACATACTGGACAGGGCTTATTCCTTTTTTTTAACTTCTTTGCACATGTAAAGCATGCCATAAGATGTCCTGTTTTGCCATGGACGATGCAACCATTTTTGGGTCGACCCTGGCAAATCACACAAGGTTCAATGGCATTAAGAGGAAAACTAGACTCCATACTTTCTTCTTTGTCTTGTGTTTCTTCTCTTTCAAACTCTTTGACATCTTCTTGGCTACTATAAATGATACTATTAGAAGTCGATGGCTGAGAATAGTCCTCACTTTCTTGAGATAGAGAGGCTTGTGTGATTTTATCATCATTTTCTTCAACACATGATTCTCTGGAATCACTGACCGTAGATTTCTTACAGTCAGGGACATCAAAGCCCTCGTCTTCTTGCATCGAGTCTCCTAGTTTGGCTTTCTCAGACATATTCCCTTTATCTTTTCCTTTATCTTCAGGAAGCCAATTTTCACGAAGGGCCCAACATCTGTTGCAATGAGGTGGAAGGGGAGGATTCATTTCATTGCATGAAGTACACTTCCAATAGTCCTTCAAGGAAACAAGAGAGTTAGCTTCTATAACCCTTCAATAACCAATCCAGCAATGCTAGCAACGTGTTCAATATGTCTAAGGCAAAATGTTTATCACACAACTCAAATTTCAGCATTTCATGTTTTATATAAAACAATGTCTTTCCTCAAACATGATCTTGTAAATACTATTTTTTCCAGTCAAACTACACTGAAAAATTCTAAAATGAAAAATGTATTCACCATGACCTTAACATGTACCTATAAAATTACAGATACGGTTGGTTCATTTAGTGTGTGTGTGCTCAGTCGTGTCCGACTGCAACCCCATGGACTATTGCCTGTCAGGCTCCTCTGTCCATGGGATTTTCAAGGCAAGAATACTGGAGTGGGTTGCCATTTCCTCTTTCAGGGGATCTTCCTGACCCAGGGATCAATCTCACATCTCCTGCACGGGCAGGAGCCACCTGGGAATCCCTAAGAAATGGATATACAGTGTGTGTGTGCTCAGTCGTGTCCAACTCACTGTGACCCCATGGACTGCATGTAGAACACCAGACTCCTCTGTCCACGGAGTTTTCCAGGCAAGAATACTGGACAAGTTGCCATTTCCTACTCCAGGGGATCTTACCAACCCAGGGCCTGAACCCACATCTCTTGCGTCTCCTGCACTGGCAGGCAGATTCTTTATCACTGCACCACCCCTTTTGGTTTAAGCCAAGTGCTATGCTACGGGAGGCCTGTACCCACTCTACTCCTGTACCTACAGGAGGCCCTGTAGAGGCCTGTACCCACTCTACTCCCTTAACAGCTCAGGTCTGATACCTTGCCCAGAGTTCACCAAATCAGTCCAGACAAAATTATTATCCAGTTTGCCATTGACTAAATCTCTTTTAGAAGTTCTATAAAACCAGGGTTCAAATGGGTGTTCCCTAATTTCACCCACAAAGGAAATGATAAACGTTCTCAGCAATCACCACCAGCTAAACTCTGCCATCCTTGTCACTAGCCAAAATGCATGCCCTTACTTGTCTATCCTTTTCTGGGTTCTCATCTCTGTAACTGCTCACTGCTTCATCCTTATTTCAACTTTATTTCTCAAATCTTTCCACCCATGATGCAATTTGGTTAACAAACTCCACTTCACAAGCCTCTTCACTGAACTATCCTTATCTCCCTGCCTTAACAGAAGCATTGTTCTTGCCTGAAACACTGTACATGTAAAACTTGCCCTACTGGTCCCGTTTATCTTGCCATTAATAATATAACCATTTTTAAGTTGCCTGACAAATGACATAAGATATTAGCAATAAAGGTCGAGACCAATCATCCTCCCACACTGGTTCTTTCAAGTTGTAAAAGCAGGGCTCTACTAAATGATAAAATCAAAGACAAAGGTCTTGTAATGTGGGAGGAAGGAAATGGCAACCCACTCCAGTATTCTTGCTTAGGAAATCCCATGGACAGAGAAGCCTGGCAGGCTACAGTCCATGCGGTTGCAAAGAGTCGGACACAACTGAGCACACACACAGTGGAGGAAAGTGCTTCAAGAGTTCAATAAATTCTAACACCTATGTCTAAAATATTTAATTCAACCTGACATCAAATGAGTCAACTAGTTATCTGAATTACTTTCTAATAAAGTATAGTATTTTCCTAAAGTTTTATAATTTCTCTTTTGCTTTAACTGGATAATTAATTGTTTCTATCTCAGAAAACAGAAAAATGAGATTTCCTACCTAAATAAAAGGCAATATTAAAAACAAAAATTAAACAATATTTAATTTAAAAAACACACATTCAATACCTCAAGAACTCTGAGGCGTAATGTAAATGTTTAAGTTCAAATTTCTTTAATAGAAAATCCTGTATTTTCTAATACAAATTAATATGAAAATATTTATATTTGCTAAGACTGGCAAAATGTTGGTAAATGTTAGAACTGAATGATAAGTACAAAGGAGATACACTGTACTATTCTCTATGCTATATAGACTCAAAATCTTCCACAATACAGTTAAGTTCAAATTCCAGCACAAAAAAAAACTAAAGAGTAGCAAGATTCCAACCCAATAAAAGAAAAAAAAATACTTCACAGTTTTAACTTTATAAAAATTATCTCATGTCAAGAAGTAGGAGACTAGATATATTTTTTTAAATCTTGATCTCAGTGCTATTTTTTGATTCCTTGAAAAAAATCAATGTATACTTACAGCTAAGGAAATTTCAGGATCTTCTTCAAATGAATCTGTATCACTCTCACCTGCCTGATACACAGTAACTCGATATACCTAAAACAAACAAAACAACATTAGCATGGATTCATCACCTTTCTTCTTCAACCAGTAAGACCTGTCAGTGCTAAGTCCTAAACATACAATATGTACTACAGTCATAGGACCCTCTGAGGATACCTAAGTCCCTTGTGTAAGACTGCACAGTGTTTGCATACAACCTATGTACATCCTTCTCTATACTTCAATCATTTCTAGATTGTTTATAATACTTAATACAATGTAAATATTATGTAGTAAGTTGTAAATGCACCATGAATGCTATGTAAACAGTTGATGGCTCACAGCAAATTCAAGTTTGGCATTTTGAAACTTTCTGGAAATCTTTTTTTTAATTTGAATATTTCCAAGCTGCACTTAGTTGAACCTGCAGATGTGAAACCCGTGGTCCAACTGTGCTATATATGAGAAATCTGAGACAAAGGTCACATGGAATGAGTGAATACAAGGGGAGACAAATAGAGGACAATAAAATCCTCACCCACTACCGTAAAAAGTCAACACAGAGGATGTTTAAATGAATAAAGTAAAAAATTCAATACAAGCAGTTTTGTTTTATAAATATGCAGGTATTAAATACTGAGATAGCTAGAAATGTTCAAGCTGGTCATTTCTAGGAAACAGATCTGGTGGTAGTATGTGACTTTAATTGCATGCTTTATTTTTATAAAAAGTAAATTAACCGTGAAAAGAGGAGAACTGGATTAATTTTAAAACGAGCCGACTATTATAATGCTCATTAAGGCCTACTGACTTAACACTGTATTTTTAAAAATATAAATAAGACAACAAGGAATTACAAAGCCTTAAGTCCACAAACCAATATTCTAGTTTGAATAAATCAAGAGTCAAAAATTGTGATGTGAAATCTGATAACATTATTTCAACTTCAGTTAATGAATATGGAACGTATATAAGGATTTTAGAATATAATCAGAGAAAAGAAAAAAACTACCTCATCATCTTCATCTGAGAGTTCTTGTCCTTCTTCACTAAGGCTATAATCTTCTGAATCAAGAGACTCAACTTCAAATTCTACACTGAATTGATCTGAAACTGAATCCTGATCCAACCAATCACCTGAATGTTCACTTACACCAGCATCCAGATCCTATAATCAGAGACAAAAAAAGAAGACTTAATGGACATTACCTGTACCAGCTTCTTAACTCATCCCCTGTGCACCTATTTCCCCTCAGTACCAATCTACACACAGACACCAGGTTAAGCTTCTGAGTTACGACTAGATAAATATTTTCTCTGTTCAAAACTCCATTTAAGAAAAAGGCCAAATTCCCTTGGCATTCAAGATACACACAGTAACATCTATATTAACATTTTCATGTTTTCTACAACTAAACATCCTGCTTCCCCTTCACTAAATATGAAAAATTAGCCAGATCCAGATTGTTTTCTAAACCAAACTTCAGCTTCCACACAATTCCTCCCTAACTGGAGTAACTTGAGTTTTCTTCTTTTTTTTTTTTAAGTAGCATTTTACTTTAATATAAAATGAAAACAAAACAAAACAAAACAAAAATCCCAAAACCCTAACAGGTTAAAACAAGTCAAACAACCATTCTACACAGATAAAACCTTCACAAAGGTCAACTGAAGTAATCCAGAGCTAAAACTGAATTGTGCAGATTTTCAGTGAAGTCACCAGTCACATAACATAAGCAAATTATTTACACACTTGCAAGCCCTCTAAGAAATATGCCCCAAGAAGCATTAACCTTTGTTTTTCTCGTGTGCCATCCTAAAGACTTGCACATTGTTATTTTTCAGATAATCTAACATTTTTAATAGAGAATGTTCTCTACCAAGTGGTAATGCTTTGGTACTATTCATATAGGATTGCTTATCCTAAAGACTTGACATTTCCCCAAGAGGAACTTTAATTCTGCTTTAAGTTTTGATTCTGCTTTTTAAGTTTCACATAAATTAAAATTTGTATCAAATATCAATGTGGAGGGAGGTGACACAGGACGCAACATGTACAGTCAAGTTACCTCTGCATATTTAGAAATTACTTCTTCAAGATATTCGCACCAGAGAGCTGTCCTACTTAACATTCAGTAGTACAGGTTTGAATCACCAGAACCTTGGCAAGACCTTAATATTTCAGTTATTAACAACTACCTCTAGGGGCAAGCCCATGTTTACTGAGTTATGACAAATTTATTATAATGAAGGAAAACACGTGTAGCCAGCCATCTTAAAAAATGCCCAACCACTGCTTCTCAAAATAGAAAGACTAAAGCTACATACATTTATCATACAACAAATCCCATCTCTGTCTCCTGAAAATTCCCCTAATTTCATTCATTAGAAGGGGATTTTTTAAAAAGACTTAAAGAGCACTTTACAGCAGCATTCAGCTTTCCTATGAAATACTCAGCATCTTAAACGTTATGTACACTTCTTTTTTATCTCTTAGTAAGCTTCACTGGCTTCAGAGTTTGTGGAACTGGAGGAAAAATAACCCATTCAAAACTATTCTACAAATCCATCTTTTGGCAGAATAGCAGGTATCCAAATTAAAAATAGGAGGGTCATTTTGTTGCTTTGTTTTCCAAAATTCAAATCATTTTTTGCTCCCCTTCTACATAAAGCTTAGTCACGACTCCTGAGTGGAGATAGGCAGAGGCTCTGGCCCCTGCTCCTCCGGCTTCTCAGCAGCTGCTTTCTTATTGCTGCAGCAAGGCTTCAATAGATGTGTGTCGATGAAGACTTCCCCAAAACGGCCCTTATAAATAATGCCACAGCATATTTTCTGTCTTTTCCAGTATGTGACATCTAAAAAGGAAAACACTGGCGTTCTGTTGGAGCCAGATGCCATCTCTGTATCTGAGCCATCATCTGACTGGTTACTGTAACAGGGAGACTGAGCTGGAGAGGCACTTGAGGTTGTACTGTGAGCATCAGAACTGTGGCGTTTAAATTCCTTCTGTAGTTTACTGATCTGGTTACTTTTTATCCTGTTTCCAGATAGAGTTTTCACTTTCTTTGGTTTCAGTGTAGTCTTTAGACTGGGTCCTGCCCTTACATCTACCACATGACTCCAGTTTTTTTTTGATCCTGCTGGCAATTTCTTCCATCTTTTCACAAGCAGGACACAGGCATTACAGATATCTCCTGAACGAGTCTCATGTAACCTTCCAAAAGCAGCCGTTCCACGCGCAATAACGTTCCCGAGGGGCGCAGTGCATGCCAAGTCAACCCCCCCTTCAAATCGCTCCCTCCTCCTCAACTGCCTTGTCTAGAAATGTAACTTGAGTTTTCAAATCCTGCTCATTCTTTTTTGCCAAAGGCTTTGTCAATACTGTAACTAAAAAAACACTCCCACCTTTAATATCTGTGCTACTCATATTATTTTCACACACAAATTATACAAAACATAATTTGGCATGCATGTTTATCTGAATTACACATACTTTAATAAGAGTTAAGACAATTTCTAATCATCTTTATATTTTGATGCTAGTAGTTATAACACATATTATGATTTATATTTAATGAACTTTGAGAATTTCTTTGGAAGAGCTTTCATATATAATTTTTTATAATTTTTTAAATTTATTTCAAAAAATTTGTATCTGCTCATGTGATTCCTATTTTAAAACTCTGATTAACAGTATAATAATCTAAGACCTTCAGTCCTGTAATATTTGCCATCAGTGTCTAATGGTAAGAACATACATAAAGCAGAAGGCTAGAAACAGAAAAAGTACTTTGGTCTAGTATTCAGGATACATACATTCTTATTTTAGATTTGCCACTAAGTGCCCCTAAGCTTAGACACATTCAGTTTGTAAAGGCCACAATGATTTCATCCATGAAACATGAGTTTGGATTTAATCATTTATAAAAACAAGGTATATTATTTTATAACCACCAAGGTCAAAAGACTAAAATATTTTAAATCATGATAGGAAAATAGTAGTAAAAGAAACATTCAAAATGCAGTTCTAATTTCTAAAAAAAAAAAAAAGGGGGGGGGCTCTATTAACAATCACACTAAAATCATAAGTCAAATCAGAATACAGTAATTATCCATCCTTTCACAGAAAATGTTGGCCCATGCCGACATAGGGGGTTCTCTGAAGAGAGCAAAATTTAAGGTAGTTTTCAAAAGTTTCACCTGATAGTCAAAAAATAAAAACCTAGAAATTTTTAAACATTGTGTATTTAAAAAGCATCAGACAGCCTTGATCTGAAAAAATATTAAAATGTTTTTCTGAATTTCGAATGTGACGATTATTAGTTATGCGATCTAGTTATTTGAAACCCCCAAATCTTAGTTTTCCCATCTATAAATGGAGTTTGAGGCTGCTGAAGTGACAAAATATGGTAATTGCCTAGTATAGAGCCTGGAATATAGACTTAGTTCCAATATATTGAACCCAAAACAAAGAAAAGATGGGAGGCAAAGGCACTTTCCTTTAGCTCCCTTCACAAACTGATGAATGACAACCCAGACAACCACCCCATGTGAGATAAGCTAAAACGAAGAGGGAAAGAGAAAAAATCAACCCAACCAAAAGCTTTCACAACTCAGGGCTTTACCTGAAAACCAACAGAATCTTATTTTAATAAAGAGGATTTTTAGAAGAGAGCACAGAACAGGACTNTTTCTTCCATCTTTTCACAAGCAGGACACAGGCATTACAGATATCTCCTGAACGAGTCTCATGTAACCTTCCAAAAGCAGCCGTTCCACGCGCAATAACGTTCCCGAGGGGCGCAGTGCATGCCAAGTCAACCCCCCCTTCAAATCGCTCCCTCCTCCTCAACTGCCTTGTCTAGAAATGTAACTTGAGTTTTCAAATCCTGCTCATTCTTTTTTGCCAAAGGCTTTGTCAATACTGTAACTAAAAAAACACTCCCACCTTTAATATCTGTGCTACTCATATTATTTTCACACACAAATTATACAAAACATAATTTGGCATGCATGTTTATCTGAATTACACATACTTTAATAAGAGTTAAGACAATTTCTAATCATCTTTATATTTTGATGCTAGTAGTTATAACACATATTATGATTTATATTTAATGAACTTTGAGAATTTCTTTGGAAGAGCTTTCATATATAATTTTTTATAATTTTTTAAATTTATTTCAAAAAATTTGTATCTGCTCATGTGATTCCTATTTTAAAACTCTGATTAACAGTATAATAATCTAAGACCTTCAGTCCTGTAATATTTGCCATCAGTGTCTAATGGTAAGAACATACATAAAGCAGAAGGCTAGAAACAGAAAAAGTACTTTGGTCTAGTATTCAGGATACATACATTCTTATTTTAGATTTGCCACTAAGTGCCCCTAAGCTTAGACACATTCAGTTTGTAAAGGCCACAATGATTTCATCCATGAAACATGAGTTTGGATTTAATCATTTATAAAAACAAGGTATATTATTTTATAACCACCAAGGTCAAAAGACTAAAATATTTTAAATCATGATAGGAAAATAGTAGTAAAAGAAACATTCAAAATGCAGTTCTAATTTCTAAAAAAAAAAAAAAGGGGGGGGGCTCTATTAACAATCACACTAAAATCATAAGTCAAATCAGAATACAGTAATTATCCATCCTTTCACAGAAAATGTTGGCCCATGCCGACATAGGGGGTTCTCTGAAGAGAGCAAAATTTAAGGTAGTTTTCAAAAGTTTCACCTGATAGTCAAAAAATAAAAACCTAGAAATTTTTAAACATTGTGTATTTAAAAAGCATCAGACAGCCTTGATCTGAAAAAATATTAAAATGTTTTTCTGAATTTCGAATGTGACGATTATTAGTTATGCGATCTAGTTATTTGAAACCCCCAAATCTTAGTTTTCCCATCTATAAATGGAGTTTGAGGCTGCTGAAGTGACAAAATATGGTAATTGCCTAGTATAGAGCCTGGAATATAGACTTAGTTCCAATATATTGAACCCAAAACAAAGAAAAGATGGGAGGCAAAGGCACTTTCCTTTAGCTCCCTTCACAAACTGATGAATGACAACCCAGACAACCACCCCATGTGAGATAAGCTAAAACGAAGAGGGAAAGAGAAAAAATCAACCCAACCAAAAGCTTTCACAACTCAGGGCTTTACCTGAAAACCAACAGAATCTTATTTTAATAAAGAGGATTTTTAGAAGAGAGCACAGAACAGGACTAACAACAAAGGAAAGTACCCTCTACATTGCTTTGGTTACAAGGCAGTATTTCAGGTAGAATGAACAAAAACTTTTAATATCACTTAGCTAGAATTCTGAAACAACTTTAACAAAGACTGTAAGTTTAAATGGGGCATAGTTATTATATTAAAACCATCTGTAAGGAATAAAATTACCCAAACATGAAGTTCGTGACACTTCAGTTTAATTTAAGCGAGTGAAGTCGCTCAGTCATGTCCAACTCTTTGCGACCCCATGGACTGTAGCCTACCAGGTTCCTCAGTCCATGGGATTTCCCAGGCATGAATACTGGAGTGGGCTGCCATTTCCTTCTCCAGGGAATCTTCCCGCCCCAGGGATCGAACTCGGTCTTCTGCCTTGTAGGCAGACGCTTTACCGTCTGAGCTACCAGGGTGGATTCAATTTTTAAATCACACACATTTGCTCTCAAGAACCTACTTTTTCCCTCACAGCGTTTATTGACTGTTTAAATTATTTGTTTGATCGCTCATGACCTATCTCCCAATGAGGGTAAGGATCATACCTTGACTACTACTGTATCATTACTGCCAAAAGGAACCTGGCACAGCAAAGGCACAAATATCTACTGAATGAAGAACTTGCTCTTGGAGGAGAGCTCATCATGCCATCTAGTGGCCTATACAAGTAACAGCTCTATTAAACATTATATCTAGAGGGTGCATCTCTATCAATAAAATCCCTGCTCTACAAGAAAAAAATGCAAAGATAATAAAGTAACAAGAATACATAAAAAGAACACAGTTACTATCATAATTGGTTCATTCCTTTACATACTCTAGAAAACTATAAAACAATCACTAATATACAGAATGGCCACGAGACATTGCCATATCACAAATAAAGATTCTAATTTTAAAGACAAATGTTTAATGACAAGAAAATATTCCATTTGTTAAGTGTTCTTGTTGGCAAAAACTTCTTCACAAACCTTCCTTCAGTGGTATCTTAAAAACATTAGTGCTGGCTAATACTTTGGAATTATTCTATCAGTAATCAAAAAGTACTGATATTTTCCCATCATCCATGCAATAATATACAAATATTTCATGACCTTAATAAATACTTTCCCTGATGTCTAGACCTACATATGGCAAATGTGAAGATCAGATTACAGCTGAGAGCTGTAATAAGGTATTTAAGATTCTCCAATATGCAGGGTGACATTAGTAACTATTAACATTGGTACGAATTTTACCAGCACACTCCAGTGCAACTCCATTATCTTCCCCCCCTTTCGCCAAACCTGGGTTAGAAGTAGGAAAGATCTATCAGTTCAGTTCAGTCGCGTCCAACCCTTTACAACCCCATGAACCGTGTCTATCACCAACTCCTGGAGTCCACCCAAACCCATGTCCATCAAGTTGATGATGCCACCCAACAATTCCAACCATCTCATCCTCTGTCGTCCCCTTCTCCCTCTGCCCTCAATCTTTCCCAGCATCAGGGTCTTTTCCAGTGAGTCAGCTCTTCACATCAGGTAACCAAAGTACTGGAGTTTCAGCCTCAACACCAACCCTTCCAATGAAGGCCTAGGACTGATCCTTTAGGATGGACTGGTTGGATCTCCTTGCAGTCCAAGGGACTCTCAAGAGTCTTCTCCAACACCACAGTTCAAAAGCATCAATTCTTCAGCGCTCAGCTTTCTTTATAGTCCAACTCTCACATCCATACGTAACCACTGAAAAAACCATAGCCTTGACTAGACAGAACTTTGTTGGCAAAGTAATGTCTCTGCTTTTTAATATGCTGTCTAGGTTGGTCATAACTTTCCTTCCAAGAAGTAAACGTCTTTTGATTTCGTGGCTGCAGTCACCATCTGCAGTGATTCTGGAGCCCCCCCAAAAATGAAGTCTGACACTGTTTCCATTGTTTCTCCATCTATCTGCCATGAAGTGATGGGACCGGATGCCATGATCTTCGTTTTCTGAATGCTGAGCTTTAAGCCAACTTTTTCACTCTCCTTTTTCACTTTCATCAAGAGGCTCTTTAGTTCTTCTTCATTTTCTGCCATAAGGGTGGTGTCATCTGCATATCTGAGGTTATTGATATTTCTCCCGGCAGTCTTAATTCCAGCTTGTACTTTGTCCAGCCCAGCATTTCTCATGATGTACTCTGCATAGAAGTTAAATAAGCAGGGTGACAATAGCAGCCTTGATGTACTCCTTTTCCTATTTGGAACCAGTCTGTTGTTCCATGTCCAGTTCTAACTGTTGCTTCCTGACCTGCATATAGGTTTCTCAAGAGGCAGGTCAGGTGGTCTGGTATTCCCATCTCTTTCAGAATTTTCCACAGTTTATTGTGATCCACAGTCAAAGGCTTTGGCATAGTCAATAAAGCAGAANAGTAAACGTCTTTTGATTTCGTGGCTGCAGTCACCATCTGCAGTGATTCTGGAGCCCCCCCAAAAATGAAGTCTGACACTGTTTCCATTGTTTCTCCATCTATCTGCCATGAAGTGATGGGACCGGATGCCATGATCTTCGTTTTCTGAATGCTGAGCTTTAAGCCAACTTTTTCACTCTCCTTTTTCACTTTCATCAAGAGGCTCTTTAGTTCTTCTTCATTTTCTGCCATAAGGGTGGTGTCATCTGCATATCTGAGGTTATTGATATTTCTCCCGGCAGTCTTAATTCCAGCTTGTACTTTGTCCAGCCCAGCATTTCTCATGATGTACTCTGCATAGAAGTTAAATAAGCAGGGTGACAATAGCAGCCTTGATGTACTCCTTTTCCTATTTGGAACCAGTCTGTTGTTCCATGTCCAGTTCTAACTGTTGCTTCCTGACCTGCATATAGGTTTCTCAAGAGGCAGGTCAGGTGGTCTGGTATTCCCATCTCTTTCAGAATTTTCCACAGTTTATTGTGATCCACAGTCAAAGGCTTTGGCATAGTCAATAAAGCAGAAATAGATATAGGTGCCCAATATGCTACTGGAGATCAGTAGAGAAATAACTCCAGAAAGAATAAAGGGATGGAGCCAAAGCAAAAACACCACCCAGCTGTCAATGGGACTGGTGATAGAAGCAACAATCGATGCTGTAAAGAGCAATATTGCATAGGAAGATCTATAGTTTAATTTGAAAGAAAAAAAATTTACCAATTGTATAGCATCAATCATACGTCATACACATACATTCTGTCTGAATGCCTATTAGGAATGCCACAACTAGACTTTAGTAGATTACCGGATTTGATGGAGTTCCTGTCGATTCACTGCTACTGCTTCTTTCACAACATATCTCCCTTATTACACACAGAGCAAGGCTTTCATCAAAGGAAAGGGAAATATTATCAGATTTGTGGCGCTTTCTCTGTCGTTCACCAGGTAATTCATCTGAATTTTCTTCTGAATATGTAAAGAAAAACAATTAAATTGCTATACTGTAATTTATTTAAAAATTGAGCTGTCTTAAGTTACCTATCTGTACTAAAACTGTTTCAATGAAATTAAACAGAAAAAATTGAATGCTTCAAAAGTCAACACTTTTATTGATCTGTCCAACTGATGGCAGAACATTACATTTTTAAAAAACTTTTAAAGCTTATTTCAGGACTTCCCTGGTGGCTCAGACGGTTAAGCGTCTGTCTACAATGTGGGAGACCAGGATTCGATCCCTGGGTCAGGAAGATCCCCTGGAGAACGAAATGGCAATCCACTCCAGTACTATTGCCTGGAAAATCCCATGGACAGACGAGCCTGGTAGGCTACAGTCCATGGGGTCACAAAGAGTTGGACATGACTGAGAGACTTCACTTTCCCTTTACTTCGGAACTTTATCCAGCCACAATTAATTTAATCCATCTAGAGTTTTTATTAACAAGTCTTAGATTTTTCTGTCAAACTTCAAAAGATTTCGAAATTTAATTTACCTAGAAGGTATTCTTAATGTTTCAGTTTCCTTAGTACTCAGTATTTTTAACAGGAATCACAATTAGCAAAATTAGTCCATTTATTATTTATTTGGCCATGTGGGTTATTTATTGGGCCAGGTGGCACGCACGACCTTAGTTCCTTGACCAGGAATCGAACCTGTACTCCCTGCAATGGAAGCTCATAGGTTTAATCACTGGGCCACCAAGAAAGTTCCTGATCCATTTTATTTTAAATAAGAAATTATCTCTAACTTAAACTCAGAATGTTACCAAATCTGTCAGGAATATAAATGAGAATCCTACCTCATATCAGACATAAAAATAAATTCCAAGTGGATTAAAAAACCAAACACAAAGAACAAAATCATCCAACTATTTTTATATAAGAATGGGAAGGGTAGGAAAGTATAATGTAACACTACAAAGCCCTCAAGAAAAAGATTATCGATTAGGCTGTTAATTAAAACTTAATAGCAATATAAAATAAAATAAAGTGAAAAGGCATTGTCAAACTAAAAAAGAACTGCAATATATATCAGAAAATGGTTAATATCCATTTACACAAAGTCCTCTTGCCAATCAAATAAAAAACAAGATTTTTAAAAAAGTCAAAGGACAGTTCAATTCATAAAATACAAATGACTAATAAATATGAAAAAATGACATCTTCTAGCAATCAAAGAAATGCATGAGATACCATTTTCCACCCATGAGAATGACAAAAACCAAAATGAGAAAGTCTCAAGAGATTTGGGAGAAAGGACTTTTTATATACTACTGGTAAAAATCCAAAACATACATTTTTATGGGCAGTTTTTCTATCATAAATACCTACACAATCATTTATAAACATATGTGCAAGGGTGCTCATTGCAGCCTTACATGTTAAGTACCTAAAAGGGTTATGAGATTTAATAAAATATAATCCTAATCTGTATGCCTGAAACAGGTACCACTCACACCTCTGCTCATTCCATTTCCCTCTCTTGATCTTCCTGGTCAGAAGTAATCTCTTCTTCCTCTGAATTTCCAAAACACATTTATAATCTCTAAGATCACAAGTTTCTGATGTAAGTTCTTAATCATGTTTATACTATTAGAAAAGGTGACCTTGACTGAAAGATGTGGGCTAGAAGGGTAAAACCATGCTGTTGACACATATTTTTTCAAAGTCCAGAATATTTTTTTAACTCTATTAAAAAATAACCTATGGGGCTTTTTCTGATTATCAAAGTATTATATTACTTATTGTAGAAATCTCTTAAGAAATAGAAATTTAAAAGTAAATCATCTATAATATTACTATTGAGATAACTACTATTAACACTTTATTAATTTTCCAGCTGTCATTTAAAAAATTTATTTCTTCTTAAACATACCTATTATTACGCTGTATGTATAATTTGGGATTGTTTTCTAATTTTTTTTTTTGGCTGCACTGCCTGGCTTGCAGAATCTCAGTTTCCCAACCAGTGATCCAACCCAGGCCCTAGCAATGAAACATCAACTCCTCACTACTAAAAAAGAACTGCAGAACCACTAAAAAATGACCGCCAGGAGCTGTTTTCTCTTAAATATTCTTTTACATTATTTTTAATGCCTGAGAATATAATGTCCATAATATATGTTCATCATATCTGAACTATTTAGTCCACAAATCTGAGCACTGGCTTCTGTCTAGCACAGTGCTAGGCAGTCGGTGTAAAAGTGCAAGTCAGCCATCATCCCTACCACCAGAGGAGGTTTACATTCAAACATCAAGGCAACCAAAACACAAGCATTTACAAGCTATAATGAGTGCTATGAAGGAAACAAGCAGGGTACCAAGGAAAAGAGTAACAGAAAGGGCCTACTCGTCTGGGTGGTTAGAGGCAGCCTCTCTGAGAAATTAATAATTAAGCAAAAATTGAAAAATGAGGAGTTGGTCTTGCAAGGCTGAGACAGAAGAATTCCTGCAGAAAAAAAATTAGGTGCAAGCTGGAAAGAATTTTGACTTGAGAACCAAACAATCAATGTAGCTGAAACACACTGAAGGTGGGGGAAAAGGCCAAAGACCAGAATAAAAATAGATCAGGCCTTGCAAGCCAATGTAAAAGTGTGGGTTTTATTTGAAGGTTATTAGCTTCAAAATAGCTAAAGGGGATCTGGCATACCACAATCCAGTTTACCTTTCATGATCCCTTTTGGTACTATGGTGAAGGACAGAAGCAGCAGTGACTAGAAACAGAAAATCAGAAGCTGCTGAGGTGGTCCAGGTAAGAAATGACAATGGCCTGGACTAGAGTGATGACATTCTCTGGCATCGTGTACGTTTCCAACTATGCATAATGCTTTACGTTTCCAACTATGCATAATGCTTTAATTAATATCTCTACATATAATCTCTGAATTTCTGACTATATCCTTAGGAGAGATTCCTAGAAGTGGAGTTACCCATAATAATGTTAAGGACCCCAAGCCTTTTTATAATTCATAAAGGTCAACCAGTTTATACTGACTGACGTACTGCCAGTGTATTAGTGTCAACATGTAAGTTAGCAAGAATTTAAAATAAATTATCTTTGCTAATTTGAAAGACCAGAAAAGATCACTTTTTTACATTTTTTTGTTGTCTATAAAGCTAAATCACTAAAATCTACCCCTCCTCATATTTATTAGTCATTTGTATTTACTATGAAATTTGCAATTTGGATTTTTAATACTTTTCTTATTGATTTTTTGAAACTTCTAATATAGTAGCAATATTAACAGTCAAATTTTAAAAGTAAATCTATTTCAGTATGTTGTAATTTTTAATTATCTTTTAAACTCACTTAGTATTCATTTTGGCATAATGTACAAATGTAATTTGATTTCCACCCCACCCCACCCCCAAATAACTAACCACTTGTTCTAGTCCTATGTATTTAGTAAGACATCCTCTCCACTTTCTGCCCTTCGCCCTCATGTACACAAAACTCTACCCTGAGTTTATCTGTATTACTTCACTGATCTGCTAAATTCTTTTTCACTTGAAATATACAGTTTTAGTTACTATGACTTTCACTGGGTAACAGCCTCCTCCCTCTACTCTTTTCTCTGTTAAAAATGCTCTCAGCTATTTTCTTTACCTCATCTTCATTTCTAAGATGCTACTTTCTGTTTTTAAACTCATTGCTATGTTTTATTTATTAGAAATAACAAATGCTTTAACTGTAAAGGTGACTAAGAATGATGACTAAAACAGTGTTTAAATCCTTCTCGTCTATTATTGACTAGCAGGGAGCCAACTATAAAATATAGGACATAGGAAACTGTGCCTGCTGTAGTCAACCAGAAACATGTTGCTAAGAAAACAATTTTTAAGCCCACTAAATCATATAAAAATAAGAACCTCAGAAATTCATTCACAGAAACCAAAAAAAGCACAATTTAAGTCTAAACGGACTAGTTATCAGTAAAAAATGAAAAGCAGTTTGAAAGTGCCAATTAAATATTCATATATACCTGTCTCACTAACTGCTCTCCTTCTAGATGAGGTAGATGGTCTAGAAACCATATCTGAAGATGAAGGTTTCTCTTCCTGTAGCTCTTGCACAAGGTCCTAAGCATTCAAGGGAGAAACAAACAAACAAACAAAAAAAACCCACAAACTTATAACATCAGGAAGCTAAAAATACATTGTTTTAAACAACCTTCCCCAATTTTCAAGAAACATCATTGTAGAATGAGTTCATATCAATATTACCTTTTGATTACTCCCACCTTCAAGATGACACCTGTTATCACTCACAGATGTGCCTGAATCTGACGGTTCTGATAGAAAATAAAAACAAAGAATCACAAACTAGGAAAGGAAGGGCTACTCAATAGATGCTATCTAGGACAAACTCCTTATACAGTTTAACTTTCAACCAGCATTGAACCTGTAGTCTCCCAAGTGCCATCCTGTGCTGGATATTACAGATGTAAACAGATAATTCATTTTAATATAGAAGATACATAAGAATGATCATCAGGTACAATAAACACACTAAAAGAAGTAAATTACTGGAGAAGATGGAAGTATAGAATAATGATTATTTGGCAGAGATAAGGCAAAGTCTGAGTAACAAAGAATTAGCAAAGGTTTCATAGTTGAATATGTGGAAACACAACTGAGAAAGGCTATTTCAGACTAAGAGCCCTGTGTGAAAAAAGCATCCAGAAGTGAACTACCTGTGCTTGCTGTAGAACTACAGGTACTTCATTACTATGGGAATGTAAGCAGGATCTTCAAGGATCTTGCATGTCTTGCTAAACAGCACAAAGATATCAACAAGCAGTATGCATGCCACCAACTGCAAATCACTGCATCCTTCTCAGCTAATACTTCACATTCCTCCCTAAGGCACGGCTGCAGCCACTCACCATTAAAAGGGTTTAATCTAAGAAATAAAACTGATCTGCTAGTTCACAGCAAGTATTTTGGCCAGCAAGTAATAAGGAACCCCTAAATGGTCATTTTAAGCAGAGGAGTGACAACTCACTTTGCCAAAATAGCAGAGAACTGGCAGTGAAACCAGTGTTAGCAACTGCAATTATGCAAATGAAAAGCATTAAAGCCTAAACTAAGACATGGAAAAAAGGCCAATTCCAGAAAAATTTAAAAAGGTAGAAACCAACAGAAACCTGGTGTCTAATACACAAGACAACGGAGAAAGGAGTCAAGAAGGATTCCAAGATTCTATCTTGGGTAGACAAATGCGTGGCGTATCATTCACCAAGAGAAAAACTTCAGATGAAGAACAGATTTGAATGAACAGGGAAAATAATCAACTGAAGTGGGTAACTTTCAGGTAGGTAGGTTTAGTTTGTATGTAGATGTATAGACCTGTCAGCGCAAGTCAAAATTTCAGATATGGAATATATACAATCACTAAAAATCATAATCAAATACCCTTTACTACTCCCTTGGAAACATATCACCTTAACAGTGAAGCCAGGTCTGAGTATTAACATTTTGAAGTGATATGCATTATCATTAAAAAGTTTCTCTTGTATTATGGGTTAAAGTATTATATTGATTTTAAGTTGTTCATACGAATAGGTTATATTTTGTTTTAGTGTAAGAGATGTTATAAAACAGATATAATAAAAGGGAAGTGCCAAGTATAATAAGGTTGAGAACCTTATATAAAAGAGTTCTGAAGTTAAGTAATCTAAAACCTGAAACAAACTCAGAATCTAAATAACATAGGTAATCTACAGGTTACCACTTCATTAATACAATTTTCCTAGCAATCAACAAAGGTTTATTTAAATGAATGAATACATCAGGGATAATACTTCAGGAAACTTAAAATACTACAACAGATACTATAACTATAGTTGTTGATTTGCCTTCATTTGATTTCAAAAAGTGCTCTGTAAAACAAAATCTCAAGTTACCAGCCTAATAATTACTTCTACTCTAGGATAAGATGGTGATGCCCTTTTATGGGTCTTAAGTCCTAACTTTGGTAGAATAAGTATTCAATTCAACACATTTACTAAAAGACCTTATTACCAAATACCGTACTATGTGACGCAGATTACAAACCTGAATAGGACACAAATGTATAAGCAAGTAAGGGTAACAAAGTAATATAACATAAAACCTAATACGGAATAATAGGAGCTCAAAGGGGTGGTCAGTTCATTCTGGAAAGTAAACAAGCTTCTGAGAACAGTTCTTAATTACAGACCAAAAATAGACTTTGAGAAGTCTGTGGTATATTGGAGCCAGCTTCTACCAGCATTCTCAAGCCAAATGTACATTTCTTCCTAACCCCATGTTTGCAGTTGAAAATGGTCAAGGTGAGAGTATTTATATCATGAAAACCAGTAACCACAAATCAAGGCTCTTTCCCTGGAGACTGGACTGTTAAACATTTACCAGAATCTCACTGTACATGTTTAGGTATATCTTTAAGGAATAAGAACCTAGCACTTTCATCACTTTTATCAATGGGTTATATAATCCAAAAATAACCAGTGAAGAACTACATCTAAAGGAAGGGAAGTAAAATGGCACTCACCTGAAAAAACTGGTAAACAAAGCTTTGTCTATTATAAAAAACACACAAGAAAAAGGCCCTTCCATTCAACTGGTCCTACCTAGATACCTGGATTACTTCCCAACATCTTTGAATACATGTTTCAAGGTTAGCTCATATGTCTACCATGCAGAATCTTTTGAAATTATCTACCTTTCACACAAATTCTAACCTGACATCCCAAGGTTTAAATTTATTTAACAGGATATAGTGCAAATATGGACAAGAAATTTAGCATTGTTATTTGTGCTCATATTTGTGCTCCTGTTAAATTTATCATACCCTTACTATCATTAAATATACAACTAGAGCAACTTTTAAAGAGAATCACAATTATAAAATGTCTGCACATCCACAAAATGTCTTTAAGGTATTTTTACAGTATATGGTTTATGGCATTCAAAATTAACTTACCTTGCTGACTGACTACTATCAAATTTCTGTAGATCATTGTATATATTTTCCTTGTAGAGAAAAAAAAAAGATGTACATTTTAAAATAAAAATATATTAAACTGGGCTGAACAGGACTTTTAAATGTATATTAGTGTAAACTATCAGACTACAACCCAAATTTTAAATTATTACATTCAAGTACTGATAAACTCCTAGACACTAAAAAGCACCAAAATAATTAGTTGCACATGATTTACATACAGCCTAATAATCACTAAGGTCTCCCTAGCTCAAAGATTTCCCATATCCATTTCCTGAAACATGCATTGTTTAGACTTTAGCAAAAGTCCACAAAAACTGGTATGAACACATGAGGCAGGTTAACATTCTTATTTTCAAACAGAAATTATCTAGCTCTGGGCATAGAAGTAGACTGCCTTAAAAAGGTAGTAGGTTATGTAAAACTCAATACATAGGAACTTGATTTACAGTTTTGACTTTCATCAACCTTTATTTATAAAGGGTTTTATTATTCCTACTTCATATTCAGGGGAAGCTTAAGGCTTAACCCAATTTACTTAGTTTAACTGCTAGTAAATAACTGAGCTAGGTCTTAAACCCAAGCCTGTAAGATTCCAGAACTCAGGTTCTCAAACAATATGCTGTAATACTAAGAAATTAAACTTCAGTTATCTTTTATACATATTATAACAATTTTCTCTGACAAAATGGTGTGAAGATGGAGGTGAACTGAAATGTTTGCCCAGTTGGCATTTTATAGACTAAAGACTTACCTGTGCTCCTTCACAGAGAAGCTTGGGACTCCAAACAAATCCCCTAGAAGATCATTTGAACAATACACAATATGTTGTTGTTTTTCATCATATAATCGTTTAGTCATGATATACTGGCCAAGATAAAATATAACCTGAAATAGAAATACAATTTCTGAGCATTAAAGAAAATTAAATGTTAGTTTCAAATACACTCAATAACATCTCATTTATCTGAAGAGGATTAAACAACCAACAACCACATCAATAACATCTAAATAACAACCATCCTATATTCTTTAAAAAAAAGAAAAGAGCTGATTTTATATGTTCTCCTTTTAATTTGACGGAAGTAGAAACACTGTTTCTGATTTACTTAAACTTTAAAATGTGTCTTTGGCCAGGGGTGGGGGAGGGCAGACTTTTGCCTTTGCCCAGATATCTAAGTGTTACTTCTTGGGAAGAAACTAAAAGGCAGCAAAATGCAAAACCAATGATAACAATANACCTGACATCCCAAGGTTTAAATTTATTTAACAGGATATAGTGCAAATATGGACAAGAAATTTAGCATTGTTATTTGTGCTCATATTTGTGCTCCTGTTAAATTTATCATACCCTTACTATCATTAAATATACAACTAGAGCAACTTTTAAAGAGAATCACAATTATAAAATGTCTGCACATCCACAAAATGTCTTTAAGGTATTTTTACAGTATATGGTTTATGGCATTCAAAATTAACTTACCTTGCTGACTGACTACTATCAAATTTCTGTAGATCATTGTATATATTTTCCTTGTAGAGAAAAAAAAAAGATGTACATTTTAAAATAAAAATATATTAAACTGGGCTGAACAGGACTTTTAAATGTATATTAGTGTAAACTATCAGACTACAACCCAAATTTTAAATTATTACATTCAAGTACTGATAAACTCCTAGACACTAAAAAGCACCAAAATAATTAGTTGCACATGATTTACATACAGCCTAATAATCACTAAGGTCTCCCTAGCTCAAAGATTTCCCATATCCATTTCCTGAAACATGCATTGTTTAGACTTTAGCAAAAGTCCACAAAAACTGGTATGAACACATGAGGCAGGTTAACATTCTTATTTTCAAACAGAAATTATCTAGCTCTGGGCATAGAAGTAGACTGCCTTAAAAAGGTAGTAGGTTATGTAAAACTCAATACATAGGAACTTGATTTACAGTTTTGACTTTCATCAACCTTTATTTATAAAGGGTTTTATTATTCCTACTTCATATTCAGGGGAAGCTTAAGGCTTAACCCAATTTACTTAGTTTAACTGCTAGTAAATAACTGAGCTAGGTCTTAAACCCAAGCCTGTAAGATTCCAGAACTCAGGTTCTCAAACAATATGCTGTAATACTAAGAAATTAAACTTCAGTTATCTTTTATACATATTATAACAATTTTCTCTGACAAAATGGTGTGAAGATGGAGGTGAACTGAAATGTTTGCCCAGTTGGCATTTTATAGACTAAAGACTTACCTGTGCTCCTTCACAGAGAAGCTTGGGACTCCAAACAAATCCCCTAGAAGATCATTTGAACAATACACAATATGTTGTTGTTTTTCATCATATAATCGTTTAGTCATGATATACTGGCCAAGATAAAATATAACCTGAAATAGAAATACAATTTCTGAGCATTAAAGAAAATTAAATGTTAGTTTCAAATACACTCAATAACATCTCATTTATCTGAAGAGGATTAAACAACCAACAACCACATCAATAACATCTAAATAACAACCATCCTATATTCTTTAAAAAAAAGAAAAGAGCTGATTTTATATGTTCTCCTTTTAATTTGACGGAAGTAGAAACACTGTTTCTGATTTACTTAAACTTTAAAATGTGTCTTTGGCCAGGGGTGGGGGAGGGCAGACTTTTGCCTTTGCCCAGATATCTAAGTGTTACTTCTTGGGAAGAAACTAAAAGGCAGCAAAATGCAAAACCAATGATAACAATAAAAAGCTGCAGAATCAAAAACATCGATTAAAATATAGCAGTGACCTGGAGTCATTTACTGAATAGTTCTGGATACCATATAACTCAATAATCTGAGATGATCACAAATGAGGAAGACAAGATAATGACCGATTAATTATATCTATGTAACAGCTGGGGAGAACTCAATGCATGAAATAAGCTCTCAAAGATACCAACATAATGCGTACAGTAAGTAACCAAAATAATGACCCTGAATCATACATATATGGCTAAATATATTTTACAATGTACTTTTACGAATACTTTCTCTTTCTTCTGATATTTCATAAATCATATGAGAAGTAAAAAAACTGACCAGGTCTTCTGACTCTTAGTCCAGTGTTTCTTTCTTTCTACTACTCCATACCAGCTTTCATTACTCTCCCACATATCACAAAACAAAGATTCTACAACTGGAAACTGTGTCAGACAACATATACATCACTCTACATGGTCTAACATAAGCATTTTAAGTCTTTATCATGGTCTTGATCAATTTTTTCCTTATTTCTATCTGCTACAAGTCATATTTTTGTTTCCTTAACTGATTACATAATGATAACATAAGGTCAGACCCAAGTTAACATCCCTAAAAACATCATTTACCTTGATACTTCCCTGCAAACACCATCTATAGACTTAATTGGCTAAGCAGGTTTCAAACTTAAAGGAATATTTCTATGTGACTATGGATCACAAATGGTAGACAGTGAGAAAGGAAGAAGGAAGACAACCTAGACTCCTTCCACCAAACATCTTGTAAGAAAATTTCTGGTGTAGCTAAAAATGAAAAGGATCTGAAATCTCCTCTTGCCCACTATCCTGATGTAGATAAGGTACTTAAGTATTTTAAAGTAATCTGCACCCCATAAACTGTGAGAGATGGGGAAGAGGCACATTTCATTCACATCAAATTTTGCCCAAGACAGCCCAATCTCTCAGAGAAAAGCATGCTTTTGTGCACAAATTCAAAGCTAGAGAACAACACATTGAAATGTATCCATTAAATAGAATGTATGTTCACGAATCAGCTCACCTCTATCCCAGAAAGATCAGTATACTGTACTCATGTATCTCTAGTGCAGAAGTTCTTAACCTGGGATCCATGGATGCCCAAAAAGTCCTTGGATAGAATTCAGGGGGTCCATTAATTTGCGTAGAAAAAAACTGTCTATCTTTATTCTCACCCCCTTTTAACTGAAATTTAGCTTCTCCTTCAATTATGAATACAGGCAACAAAACACAAAGTATTAACAATAACTGTGATTTTGTTACCAATAAAAAAAAACCCAAGCATTTCTCATATCATACTATGCTTGATGTAAACATCTCAAAATACCAATTATACTTACAACTTCCGAATTAATTTATTAGATCTGTTGCTGAATTAAAGTGGTCATAAAAAAGCATGTATCACAAACTTGTTTACTATTTTGTTAACTATATTTTAATGTAATTTTTCCACTGTAATCCTATATATTTTATTTCATCCATTTAAAAACATGATTCTGAGAAAGAATTATCAGTCTGAAAAGACTTTACAACAGTGCATCAAGTAGGTTAACAGCACAAAAAGGCAAAAAACTCCTACAGAGCTTCCCCTTGTCTGAGGTTCCCAGCTGAGAAATGAAATTCGAGTATAAACTGAATTTTCAGCTTCAAATTATAGTCCAAATGAGCACAATACTTAATACTACTGCTTACTGAAAATCCTTCTATATGGTCAATTTCTCACCATGGCTATATGTAACTAGGAAGACCTTTTCAAACTTAGTTCAGCATACCTCTTTCATAGTATAAGTGTCCTTCTGTGCACCAACAGACTTCAACAACTTCAAAAGCAATGGCTTTGGTCTAACCTATAAAGAACAAAGAGTTGCTATTATACTTTTAAATCATTCCAGAACCAAAAGTCCTGCAGGAAACTCATCCATAGAGAATTTCAATAAGGGTAAACACAATGTCTAGCAACCTCTCAAGGTTAGACCCCCAAAAGTCAGTCATAATGTCTTTACTCAATGTAACAGACTATGTAAACTGAATACCACAGACTGTGTTTGGGGAAAAAAATACTGGGATGGAATTATTAGGCAAGTAATCAGAGGACCCTCAAGTATTTATCAGCTGTAATCAACATTCAATGCCAAGACAGTGAAACTTACTCTTTTTCCTCCAGCTATTTCTATCATCTGCTTACTACCTTACAAGCTCAACTGTAAACTGAATACTCAAATGAGCTTACTGTAAGCTAAATGACAAAATCTGAGAGAAAAAAAATAAATGCAATTTACAATGAGTCCCTTTACCAATCTTTTCTTTCTGCAGATTAGGTTCGTGAAGGTTAAGAACTTTAACCAAGCTGACAAGGATAATTAAGAGCAGATCTGAATATTGCAACTCAGGGTGGGAGGTGGGGGGGTTCAAGATTGGGAACTCGTGTACACCTGAGATGGAAAATTTTAATTAATAAAATAAAATAAATTAGAAAAAAAAATGAATATTGCAACTCGCAACCCTCAATGGCAAGCCAGCATTTTCCTCCTACTATAGTATCACGCTGACTTTTAGCTGGCTACATTCCACATATCTACTTGACAAGCATTTTTTGAGCTTCTGCCATGAACCAGATAGTGCTGGTTATTGCACAAACACAAAAATGACAAAGAACAACCTGTATTGAAAGAGCCAGCCAACTAGATCAAGGGGTCATTTTTTTTCTTTAAAGAGCCTGACAGTAAATATTCTAAAGCTTTTCTCACCAGACAGTATGACTCAGAAGCATAAATAATATGTAACCAATGCATGTGTATACATTTCAATAAAACTATTCACAAAATTAGGCAGCAGACCAAATTTGGCTCATAGCCTATAGTTTGCTGCCTCTGATCTACAGGCTCTGCAAGTTGTATTGAGAAAATAACTGACAAGGGGGCAGGGATGTAACGTATTTATGTTCTTTCTCCCTACCTCTTGCTATATTAAAATCTTCAAAATCTTTACAGCTACACAACCACCCCTACAGGCTGGTGCTTCTACATNCATTTTTTGAGCTTCTGCCATGAACCAGATAGTGCTGGTTATTGCACAAACACAAAAATGACAAAGAACAACCTGTATTGAAAGAGCCAGCCAACTAGATCAAGGGGTCATTTTTTTTCTTTAAAGAGCCTGACAGTAAATATTCTAAAGCTTTTCTCACCAGACAGTATGACTCAGAAGCATAAATAATATGTAACCAATGCATGTGTATACATTTCAATAAAACTATTCACAAAATTAGGCAGCAGACCAAATTTGGCTCATAGCCTATAGTTTGCTGCCTCTGATCTACAGGCTCTGCAAGTTGTATTGAGAAAATAACTGACAAGGGGGCAGGGATGTAACGTATTTATGTTCTTTCTCCCTACCTCTTGCTATATTAAAATCTTCAAAATCTTTACAGCTACACAACCACCCCTACAGGCTGGTGCTTCTACATCTCCCTTCAGTATACTCCAGTCCTATCTAACTTTGAAATCTGACAGCAACCCAGTTTGGGATCTAATTCTCACAGCTAGATTAAGAAAACTGCCTGTTTCCTGCTAATCAACAGAACATTATTTAATAACTGAAAAATTTTAAGCACACAATAAATGTAGTATTGAATCATTCATTGTTCTCATCGTGTTTCTTCCCCATGTGCTTACATTATGAGCTTTATTTTCAGGTTAAAGAATCAATTCTCCCAGAGAACATAGTTTTTCTAAAATTTTGTTGTATTAACTTAAAACTATATAAAACAATGCAAAATGAAAAATCTGCAATGAAAAGCCATCAGCTTTTTATTAAGACTTAAAAGACACGCATTAATAAGAAAATTATTATAAAAAATACCATTCTTTAATCTTACATAAATAAAATTCTAGATGAGAAAGAAAAGGCACTAGAAGAAAATACAGCAATATATTTGCATCATCTTGGGAGGGGAGAGTTCATCCAAGGCATGATATGAAATTCAAATGCCAGCAGAAATCAAATTTTAAAGACCACATAAGCAAAGTTAACTGTAACATTTATAAATGATAAAAACCAAATACACTTGAAACAGAGAACAGCTACAAATTATTAAGAAAAACCAATAAGCCTAAAAGAAAAGTATACAGATAAGACCAAGCAAACCCCAAAAGACACAAATTCAACAAATGACAAGACGCCCAGCCTCACCAAAAATTAGTGAAATACAAATGTGAACAATACAATTCCTTTGTCAAAACAATGGCCAAATAATAAAGTCATGATACTCAGTTTTGGCAGAAAGAGGTAACACTTGTGTTAAGATATATAAACAAAGTGCTATTTGTAATACTCAAAAACTAAAAGCAATGTAAAAAAGTCTATCACTGAAGGCATAAATTTTTTAAATGGTATAAAAACACTGTGGATTACCGTGCAGCTGTTAAATAAGAATTCTATAGATTTTATTTATTGACACAGATGTTATTTGCCCAATATATATACATAAAATCCTATTTTAGCAAAATAAACCAAACATAATTAAAACTCACATGTACACATATATATGTGGATATGTACATACAAAAAGATCTAAAAAGTAAACGTGAACAAAAGTCCAGAATTTTCAGTTTTTACTTTATACTTTTCTATAATATCTAAAATCTTTACAACAAGCATGGATTATTTTTGTGACTTCCAGAAACCACTTAAAAATTAAATACTGACAGGTCAAAATCGAAAAAACACTCACATAAACCGTAACTTCACCATCCATACTCAGGAAGATAATGAAACTGACTTTTAAATTCAGTTTGGTAAAAAGCTAAGAAAATAAATAATGATGCGTACAATTAACTTCTGCTCCACAGTTATAGCTGAGTGGCAGAATTTAAGCTATGGACTACAATTTCACTTAAAAGAGACAGGCTATAATTAGGGTATAGGAAATTTAGCAGATCATCTCATAAAATAACTTTTTGTTAAAGTTACACTGGGGACAAAAATACCAACCAGGGTCTCTTGTTCCGAAGCTGGAATCTGTGAGGTGCTTACAGCACCATCAGTAGACACAGACATGTTGGTATTGCACATTTGCCTAAGAGTAGGAAAAAAAACACACGATAAAAACCTGAAATAATGAAACACCTGTTTTAAAAAAAGAAAAATCAGATAAAAATGAGACAAACAAAGCCTTTACTAAAAGTAAAGCCGTTATTAAGTGGGTCCTTACCTGGATCAGCATAAAGTAACTGCTATATACGTAGGTGACTACAGGTTCTCTCTCCCAAACAAGTAGCGAATACAGCTGGGAAAAGGCATGGTTTAAATAGCCCCAGCTGGAGACAAGTCAGGGCTTAGCTCCTTCTACTGCAGACTAGGAACGTGTCCGAACTTGACCAGCCCATCAGGAAAAGCTGAGTCAACCTGCCCACAGAACCAGCCCAATCTTGCCCAGACTCAGCGCCTGGGTAATAGAAGCTACCGTACTGACACCTGTCATTACTACGACCCCGGGTCAAGAAGCTGCCCGCAGCCCGGCAGCTGCCCCTGCGCACATGACCTTTACCCCGGACGTCCGCGGAGCCCCCTCCCAAACCTCCCGCCCGCTCGGAGTGCGGCCCTAAGACCCCGCCCTCCTCCCGGGGGTGGGGGGCGACAATCTCGCCTCCTTCCAA
>SJYA01000770.1:639574-653594 GCA_006410615.1 Neotragus moschatus
TGGTGACTGCAGCCATGAAATTAAAAGACACTTACTCCTTGGAAGAAAAGTTATCACCAACCTAGAAAGCATATTCAAAAGTAGAGACATTACTTTGCCAACTAAGGTCCGTCTAGTCAAGGCTATGGTTTTTCCAGTAGTCATGTATGGATGTGAGAGTTGGACTGTGAAGAAGGCTGAGTGCCAAAGAATTGATGCTTTTGAACTGTGTGGTTGGAGAAGACTCTTGAGAGTCCCTTGGACTGCAAGGAGATCCAACCAGTCCATTCTGAAGGAGATCAGCCCTGGGATTTCTTTGGAAGGAATAATGCTAAAGCTGAAACTCCAGTACTTTGGCCACCTCATGCGAAGAGTTGACTCACTGGAAAAGACTCTGATGCTGGGAGGGATTGGGAGCAGGAGAAGAAGGGGACTACAGAGCTGGATGGCATCACTGACTCTATGGACCTAAGTCTGAGTGAACTCCGGGAGTTGGTGATGGACAGGGCCTGGTGTGCTGCTATTCATGGGGTTGCAAAGAGTCGGACACGACTGAGCGACTGGACTGGACTGAACTGAACTGAACATGGTCAAGCTAGGCTTCCTTGGTGGTTCAGCATCAAAGAATCCACCTGTCAATCCAGGAGACGTGGATTTGATCTCTGGGTCAGGAAGGTCCCCTGAAGAATGAAATGGCAACTCATTCCAGTATTCTTGGCTGGGAAATATCATGGACAAAGCAGCCTGGTGGGTTACAATCCAGGTGGTTGCAAGAATGGGACATGACTTAGCAACTAAACAGCAACAACGTGGCCAAGCTAGGTCCACAAATTGTTTTTTACATCTGCAAGGGCACGTTCTAGGGATTATTAACTGAGCTCACTGGGCAGGATGTGTGTGTCATGCCACCATTGTTTTATTGTTTTGGGGCATGTTTTGTTGTATGGTTTTATTGCTAAGCAAGCCTGCTTGATTTTGTGGTTGAGGAAACTTGCTTTCTTGAATAATCATTAACTTACAGAGGTCCTCCATATTTTTTTCCTGTTTATAATCCCCAAGTGGAATTAACAGTTTTATCACTTACTTTGTCCCTTTACTCTGTCCCTATCAGTTGGCTCTACACTTAAAATCTGATGAGTTCCTCAAAGGAGAGAGACTAAACTGGGATAAGGCAGCAAGGGAACAAACAGCAGAAAATGAGAGAATGACCAGAAGTCCAACCAATCCCTGGCCATATGGTAGTGTCTCAAAAACCAGAGGAGCCAAGTAATGGTACTGAATCCTGCAGAAGTCAAAGAAAATGAAGAAAGAAAACACACTGGATCCACTCACTCTAAAAGCAGTTCCTGTAGGGGAAAGGGGTAGCTAGGGAGTTTGGGATGGACATGCACACACAGCTGTAGTTAAAATGGATAACCAATGAGGTCCGACTGTATAGCACAGATAACTCGGCTCAATGTTATGTGGCAGCCTGGATGGGAGGAGAGTTTGGAGGAGAACGGACACCTTTATATATGGCCAAGTCCTTTTGCTGTTCATCTGAAATGATCACAACATTGTTAATCTGCTACATCCCTATACAAAATAAAAAGTTTTTTAAAAAAACAAACCAGTTACTGCTGTTTGTGACTTTACTATTAAGGAAAAAATGCAGACCAGCTGCTGCTGGTTCCCTGCATGCATCCATCCCATCCATGGATGTCCTTTATTACTCTGCCCTTTCTGTGCTGCCTGGAGGCTTCTCTGGAGGCACCTTCTGCTTAATATTTAGCAACACTGTTCTTGATACCCTCCTTTGTTTTAAGAGATGGAGATACCTTGAGTATCTTTGCGTTCTTTGGCACCTAAGCTCTGCAAACACATGCACAATAGACTTTTATCCTGGTCCAAGGGCCACTTCTTATTTGCACTTATTAATGACAACTGACTAATCTTTAAAGAATGGTAAAGAAAAAAATAAGATTTATCTCAGAATGTTTAGAATGCTGAAAGCTTTACAGTATTTATGAGACCATCTAAAATTACAGAAGTAGATCAAATTTCTCATATCTTTGCAAACATCTGAAGATAGTGTTATTTAAAAAGCAAATCCCAGCAAACAGTGTCTATTAATACAGCATTTTTTAGTTCTATTTGGAGAAACAATCAACTTTTTGCTTATTTTCAAAATATTTAAGTGTGCAGAAATATTCACAAAATAATTATTATCCAATGTTACCACTACCTATGATATACATGTCATTTCTACTTCAGATATATTTTAAAAGCAGAATATTAAAAAATGAAATCCCCCCATTCTCATTTCTAATCCTATTCCCCTCCCTCTCTTGAGGCAATCATAATTATCAACTTGATATTTATCTGCTGATTCCATGTTTTTAGACATTGACTCTATGAACAGTAAGTACAATAGACCATATGCACATACCTGTAAGAGGAATTGCTGAGCCATAGGGTAATAATCTATATGGTAAGTTTCAACATCTAATAGGGAAAGCTAGCCTTATCTTTTTCACTATTGTTTTGACTCTTCTTTAACGTCATTTTTAGAAGCAGGTTATCTAATTCATAAAAAAGAATCTTTTGAGAATTTTGATTCAAATTGTATTGGATCAATAGATTAAACTGATATCCTTTCAGTTTGGATTCTTCCCAGATGAGAACATAACAGATTGTTCCTTTTTTTTCAGGTCTCCCTTTAACATTCTTTAATAATGTTTTATCATTTTCTCCGCAGGGCTCTAGTATCTTTGACTATTTTTTTCTGAGGTAATTTAAAATTTTTATTGCTATTGTATAATTGCTAAGTTATATCTTTTTCTGTTTTATTTCTAGTTCATTATTCTTGGCATACAGGACAATTACTGATTTTTGTATTTTGATTTTAGAGCCAGTAACACTGCTGCATTTTGTTTTATAAATATAACTAATTTTCCAATAGATGCTTTTGAATATTCTATGTAATAATCTCATCTGTAAAAATCATCAAATTGCCTCTTTCTTTCTTGTGCATATATATATTTGTTGTTGTTCAGTTGCTAAATCGTGTCTGNATGGTAAGTTTCAACATCTAATAGGGAAAGCTAGCCTTATCTTTTTCACTATTGTTTTGACTCTTCTTTAACGTCATTTTTAGAAGCAGGTTATCTAATTCATAAAAAAGAATCTTTTGAGAATTTTGATTCAAATTGTATTGGATCAATAGATTAAACTGATATCCTTTCAGTTTGGATTCTTCCCAGATGAGAACATAACAGATTGTTCCTTTTTTTTCAGGTCTCCCTTTAACATTCTTTAATAATGTTTTATCATTTTCTCCGCAGGGCTCTAGTATCTTTGACTATTTTTTTCTGAGGTAATTTAAAATTTTTATTGCTATTGTATAATTGCTAAGTTATATCTTTTTCTGTTTTATTTCTAGTTCATTATTCTTGGCATACAGGACAATTACTGATTTTTGTATTTTGATTTTAGAGCCAGTAACACTGCTGCATTTTGTTTTATAAATATAACTAATTTTCCAATAGATGCTTTTGAATATTCTATGTAATAATCTCATCTGTAAAAATCATCAAATTGCCTCTTTCTTTCTTGTGCATATATATATTTGTTGTTGTTCAGTTGCTAAATCGTGTCTGACTCTTTTGTGATCCCATGGACTGTAGCCTGCCAGGCTCCTCTGTCCATGGGATTTCCCAGGCAAGAATATCAGAATGGGCTGCCATTCACTTCTCTGGAGAATTCCATGGACAGAGAAGCCTGGCAGGCTATAGTCCATGGGGTCACAAAGAGTCAAACATGACTGAGCAACTAACATTTTCACTTTTTCTTTCTCCAGGGGATCCACTTGAACCAGGGATCAAATCTATCTGAGTCTCCTGCATTGCAGGCAGATTCTTTACCACTGAGCCACCAGGGAAGCATATATATATATATACATATATATATATATATATATTTTTTTTTTGCTGAACCATGTGTCTTGTGGGATTTTAGTAACTTGAGCAAGAATGAAACCCAGGCCCTCAGCAGCGAAAGCACAGAGCATGGTATCCTAACTGCTGGTTTGCCAGGGAATTTATTTATTTCTTTGTCTTAAAACGATTATAAAAATTATTACTTTAGGAAACAGTAGTAATGATAGTGGGTATCCTTGTCATATGCTGAACTTTAATAAAAATGCTTTTGAAGTTTGATTTTTGCTGTCAGTTTTAGGTAGATGCCCTTTATTACACTATAAAAGTTTCTTCTATTTACAGGTTTTTACTTTTTTAAAATATATAAGTGTTCACTGCTATATTTAAGATGAATAACCAACAAAAACCTATTGTATAGCACATGGAACTCTGCTTAATGGTATGTGCTAGCCTGGATGGGAAGGGGTTTGGGAGAGAATGGATACACGTATATGTATGGCTGAATCCCTTCACTGTTCCCCTGAAACTATCAGAACGTTGTTAATCGGCTATACTCTAATACAAAATGTTTTGGTTGTTAAAAAAAATATATATATATATATATATATATATAAGAAAACATAGATAATAAACTGCTAATGATGACCAGAAATCCATAAATATTTATGAAAGTATATTACTTTTTAATAATTATTTATACTTTTCAACATGTCATAAACATCTTGACATGTGTCACATGTATTCTTCTGTAACAACATGTTTATTTTTCATTGGAGGATAATTGCTTTACAATGTTGTGTTGTTTTCTGCCTACAAGAACATGAATCAGCCGTGAGTACATGTGTCCGCTACTTCTTAAACCTCCCTTCCATCCCTCAACCTCATCCCACCCTTCTAGGCTATGTGTCAGTATTAACAACTGGTCAACTAAAAAAAAAAAAAAACTGGTCAACTAATAAATATATATATATGTGTGTATGTGTGTGTTGTTTTATCAAATGCTTCTTTATGCATCTGGAGATGATGAAGTGTTTTTCTCTTTAATATGTTAATATGGTAAGAGTATAATGATAGATTTGCTAATATTGAACTATCCTTGTATTTATTTGGATAAACTCTGCTTTGTTATTATTTACTTAGGGCTTTTTTCTTATAAAGACACTAATGAATTAAATTTGTAACGAGAATCATCCAACAGGATACTACATGGAGCAAGCATGTGTGCCTGCTAAGAAAGCTGTTTCAGTCACGTCCAATTCTTTGTGACCCTATGGACCCTTCTCCAGGGGTTCGTTCCGACCCGGGGACTGAACCTGTGTCTCCTGCGACTCCTGCACTGCAGTCAGATTCTTTACCACTGAGCCACTGGGGAAGCCCCAGTATGGAGCATAACTGGTATCCTATCCTGTCCTCAGAGGTTACCAGTGGCTACAGTCCTCAGGATTTTATTGGGGATGCTGCTCTATGAAGAACAGTTGTTCAGTTCTTCAAGACTAAGTTCAAATTAGGCCTAGTTTTTGACTTGAAACTCTGGTTCCCACAGGGGCAATATAGGTTCAACCAGTTTGATAACTTTCACCACTGAGAGTTTAAAGGGAGGATCAGGAACAAAATAGGTCACCTTTTGGAGGAACAGAGAGTTTATAACATTTCATCAGTTCAGTTCAGTTTAGTCACTCAGTCGTGTCTGACTCTTTGCAGCCCATGAATTGTAGCACGCCAGGCCTCCCTGTCCATCACCAACTCCTGGAGTTCACTCAGACTCACATCCATCGAGTTGGTGATGCCATCCAGCCAGTGCATCCTCTTGTCCCCTTCTCCTCCTGCCCCCAATCCCTCCCAGCATCACAGTCTTTTCCAATGAGTCAACNAGGGATCAAGACCATCCCCATGGAAAAGAAATGCAAAAAGGCAAGATGACTGTCTGGGGAGGCCTTACACATAGCTGTGAAAAGAAAACCAAAAAGTAAAGGAGAAAAGGAAAGATATAACAGCCCAGACCCCCAACTAAATCTGAAACTGATCATATCTTGTCCACAAGTTGATGAACCAGTCAACTGGCGGAAGAGACATAGTGAGTTTGAGTGGTATCTTCTGCGCTGGTGTGGAAAGCTTGCTGGAGTTTCTCACAGGCCCTTAAGAAGATGGCAAGGGTGCAAGGAGTTTTACTGGTAGCCCCTAAGTTGAACACTGCCTTTTAACAGAATCCCAGCAGCAAAAGACTATAGAATGTGTATGGTGCAATATGCTGAGTTGTTGTAAAAGAAATTGAATTTCATTCAGATCCCTTTTGTCCAACTTCCCACCAGGACCAAGTTAGAGGATCCCTTTGGAGAGCTAGCTTTTGGACACCAGCCACATGGAGGGAACTGATGTTCAACTGGTATTAAATAGAGAATTCAAAACAACCAACAGAAAAGGGGCAGAAATGTCTTCATTATGTAGCTGGGATTGTTCATATTCATATAAGGGAACCGTGATTATGCACAACTCATAAAAGGGAAACAAATTCGGAGGGCAATCATGTAAAGAAGGTCATTTTCCCCCACCCTCCACCTTCCCAACCCCATATCAAAAGATGAAGGTAGTGGTTCTCTATTGCTGTGTAACAAATTATCACAGAGTGGCTTAGAAGTAAAACAAATGTATTAGCTCACAGTTCTATGTATCAGAAGTCCAAGTGAGGGCTTCCCTAGTGGCTCAGTGGTAAAGAATCCACCTACCAACGCAGAAGACATGAGTTTTATCCCTGGTCTGAGAAGATCCCACATGCTGCAGAGCAACTAAGCCCATGCGCCACAACTACTGAACCTATGCTCTAGAGACCGGGAATGGCAAATACTATCGAGCCTACCCACTGCACCTAGTGAGCCCGAGTGCCCTGGAGCCCATGCTCTGCAACAAGAGAAGCCACCACAATGAGAAGCCCGCGCACCGCAACTTAGAGAGCAGCCCCCACCTTCCACTAGAGAAAAGCGCACGTAGCAATGAAGACCTAGCACAACCGAAAACAGACAAATAACTTTTTTCTTTTTTAGAAAAAGCAGTGCAAGTAAACTCAGCTGGGTTTCCCTGCTCCAGGCCTCATAGAATCAAACCCAAGAGTGGCAAGCTTGAGCTCCTACCTGGGGCTCAAGAAAAGAACCCACTTTCTAGCTCCTTCAGATTTGGGGCCACATTCAGTTTGTGTTAGTTACAGAACTGTGACCCCCTTTCCCTGCTGACTGTCAGTGGGGGCTGCTCTCAGCTCCTGAAGGCTGCCTGCGTTCAACACATGGCTCCTTTCACTTTAAAGGCAACAACAGTGTGGTGAGTCACCTTATGGGGCATACTCTATTTTATTATGCTTAGCTTTATTGTACTGTGGATGCTGCTTCTTTTTTTTTAATAAATCAAAAGTGTATGGCAATCCTGTATCGACCAAGTCTATCAGCACCATGTTTTCAATAGCATCTGCTCATGTCACGCCTCAGTGTTATGTTTTGGTAATTTGGGCACTATTTCAAACTGTTTCATTGTTACATATATTATGGTGATCTGTGATCAGTGATCCTTGACGCTAATATTATCATTGTTTTGGGGTGCCACAAGCTGCACTCGTATAAGAAGGCAAACTTAACCCGTAAATGCTGTGTGTGTTCCGACTGCTCCACCAACCAGCCAGTCTCCTTCCTCTCTCCCTCTTCTTGAGCTTCCTATTTCCTAGGACACAGCAGTATTGTCATTAGACCAATTGATAACCCTACAATGGCCTCTAAGTTTTCAAACGACAGGAAGAATCCTAAGTCCCTCACTTCATTGTCTCTCCCGATTTTGGTTTATTATGTCGCTTGCATCATCAAAAGCTAAACATGATTAAGCTTAGTGAGGAAGGCAAGTTGAAAGCCAAGACAGGACAAAAGCTAGACCTCTTGTGCCAGTTAGCCAAGCTGTGAATGCAAAGTAAAAGTTCTTGAAGGAAATTAAAAGTGCTACTCCAGTGAACACACAAACGATAAGAAAGCAAAATAGCCTTATTGCTGAGGTGGAGAAAGTTGTAGTGGTCTAGACAGATGATCAAACCAGGCTGTGGCACCTCTGTTTACAACACGTTTTACTGAACATTTTCAGCCCACTGCTGAGACCTGCTGCTCAGAAAAAAAGATTCCTCTCCAAATACTATTATTGCCCACTGACAATGCACCTGGTCACCCCAGGGCTCTGATAGAGATGTACAACTATTTAATTAATTGATTTTGTTTTCATGACTGCTAACACAACTTCCATTCTGCAGTCTATGGATCAAGAAGTAATTCTGACTTTCAAGTCTTAGTATTTAAGAACTAGATTTCCTAGGGCTTCAACTGCTATAGACAGTGATTCCTCATGATGAGTCTGGACAAAAGCCAACTGAAAATCTTTTGGAAAGAATTCACCATTCTAGATGCCATTAAGAACATTCACAATTCATGAGACAAGGTCAAAGCATCAACACTAACAGGAGTTTGAAAGAAGTTGATTCCAACTCAAGGATGACCTTGGGGAATTAAATACTTTAGTGAAAGAAGTAACTGTAGACTCGAGGGAAAGAGCAAGAGAACTAGAATTAGAATTGGAGCCTACAGATGTGACTGAATTGCAACAATCTCATGATAAAACTTGAATGGATGAGGAGTTGCTTCTAATGGATCAACAGAGTGAGAGCTTTCTTGAAATGGAATCTACTCTTGGTGAAGAGGCTGTGAAGACGGTTAAAATGAAAACAAAGGATTTAGAGTATTATTTAAATTTAGTTGATAAAGCAGTGGCAGGGTTTGAGAGGACTGATTCCAATTTTGAAAGAAGTTCTGTTGTAGGTAAAATGCCATCAAACAGCACTACGTGCTACAGAGAAATTTGTCATGGAGACAGTCATTGATGCAGTAAACTTCCCTGTGGTATTATTTAAGAAACTGCCACAGCCACCCCAACCTTCAGCAACCACCACCCTGATCCATCAGCAGCCATCAACACTGAGGCAAGACTCCACCAGCAGAAAGACTACAACTCTTTGGAGACTCAGATGACAGTGTTTTTAGAAACAGAGTATTTTTAAAGTTCATATATTGTTTTTTAGGCATAATGCTATTGCACACTTAATATACTACAGTATAAAGGAAACGATTTTTATATGCAGTGGGAAACCAAAACATTTGTGCAACTCTCAGAGAAGGAAATGGCAACCTACTCCAGTATTCTTGCCTGGAAAAGTCCATGGACAGAGGAGCCTGGCGGGCTGCAGTTCATGGGGTTACATGACTGAGCATGCGTGTGTGAGGATGGAGGGAGATGGGGTGGTAGCAATAAACTAGTAGAACTAAAAAAAAAAAAAATTGTGCAACTCTCTTTATCACAATATTCACTTTTCTGCAAAGCTAGGGAATTGAACCCACACTATCACCAAGGTATGCCTGTATTTTGAATCTCAGATTCCCCCCTGTGCCACTAGCCAGAGAAAGCTCTGAGTTTAAAGGCTCCTGTGATTTGAATTAGCCAACCCACACAATCTCCCTTTTGCCATCTGATGTAACATAATCATGGCTCTACTGACACCTTGATTTCAGACTTCTGACCTCCAGAATCATGAGACAATAAATTTCTATTGTGCTGAGATAATTTCATTTGTGGTACTTTGCCAAGACAGCCATAGCAAACTAATACAGTTAGTTTCTGATACTTACCACTGAGAATCATGACTAATGTTAATTTTGTATTGAGTGAAAAATTTTGGTACAACCCAGAACTTGAAAATTTGGCTTAGGAAGGGATAGGTGCCTCTGAATGGCAGGTCCACATGGACTTCAAACTGAAGTCTCACGAAAGCAGTACTGCCTTGCAGGACTGTGGAGCAGTCTTTGGTGGCATTAAAATCTTCCTCCCAAGACAAGTTGGAGTGGTTGTTGCCATGCTCAGTGGATGCCTTGAGGGAAGCAGAGCACCCCTGCCCTGAAGCTCAGCAGTCTCTGCCTGACCACTCAGTTTAAACTGCTGCTGGTTGCTGAGGTGTTTGGAATTGTCTAGTATCTACCACAGGTTCCAGAGGTTTCCACTGTTGATCTTCAAAGTGTTTACAAAGACACTGTGACTTCCCCATGAGGAGGGGCTGCCTCATACGCACACAGATCTCCAAGCTTTTTCTCATGTTGCCAAATCTAGAAGGGGAAGCCAACTTCTAATTATCTATTTCCTATTTCAGGTCATCCTAACACGTGTGTGGGTTTCTTTTTTTTAAGATGTCATGGTATTTTTTGTTTCTGTATTGTGAGTCAGCACTACCACTTACATAGATTATGTGACATTTTGGGTCAAACTGTTCCCTAAAACCCAAAAAACAGCAGAAAATTAAAACCAAAACAGCACAAATGAGACACTTGCATTAACACTAAACAGAGGGGAATTCAGGATACTTTCATTGGCTAAGAGTCTCTGCAGCATGGTACACTTAATCTCATTGGCTGGCGCAAACAAAACAACTGCCTTACCAGCTCTAATTAGTTTCAACCATAGACAATGCTGAAAAGATGAGGGAAATAGATCTGCAAACAAAACTGTAATGGATTATTATACAAATAATGAGGTTGCACGTTCAACACACCACAGCTCAGACAAGCAAATAAAAAATAACACTTTAATTTTGCTATAATTATTCCTAAGGATGTACCTGGAGTTTAATAGGAAAATTAATTAAATGTCCAATGTTATTTATATCTGGTTATTTAAGTCATTTAAACAGTGCCCAATGTCTTTTAGTATTGGTAAAGATAAGTCATATATTTTTTTATTATTGACATATAGTTGACTTACAATGTTGTGTTCATTTCTGGTGTACAAAAAAGTGATTTAGTTATACAAACATATGTATCTCTTTTTTCATTGTTTTCCACTACAGGTNTATCTGGTTATTTAAGTCATTTAAACAGTGCCCAATGTCTTTTAGTATTGGTAAAGATAAGTCATATATTTTTTTATTATTGACATATAGTTGACTTACAATGTTGTGTTCATTTCTGGTGTACAAAAAAGTGATTTAGTTATACAAACATATGTATCTCTTTTTTCATTGTTTTCCACTACAGGTTATTACAAAATATTGAATATGGTTCTCTGTGCTATACAATGGGTTCTTCTTTGTTATCTATTTTATATATAGCAGTGTGTACATGTTAATCCTAAACTCATTTATCCTCTCTCCTTTCCGTTTTGGTAAACTTGTCTTCTATGTCTCTAGGTCTATTTGTTTTGTATATAAGTTCATCTGTGTGTGTGTGTGCATGTGTGTGTATAGTCATGATATTTGTCTAACTTACTTCACTTAGTACAATAATCTCTAGGTCCACCCATGTTGCTGCAGTGTCCAGTTTCTTTTAAACAGAAATGTTCATAGGTGCTAATGGTATTTAACAGTTTATCCTCAGAATTTCAGTGCAATATTCTGGTTGTAAAAAATAACTAGGTAGATAGATAAACAGAAATGCACGTCTTTCATTTAGATTTCCTTCACCCCTGCTTTTCTGAGTTGATATTCTAGTATTGGGGTGGGAGTGGAGGCGGTCCTGGCATGTGTTGTTCTGTATCAATTCTGCTCACATCTTTTGCTTTCCAGTTAGGTGATTCCCTTTGACCACCTGGTTGCTCCACAATCTGTTAGCTTCTGATGCTAAAATATAGAGGTTATAGCCCCAATCCTACTAATAAAGTCTAACTCATTCTCTTGCTCTGTGAGCCCCTTGGTTTTAGGACTTACTGCTTCGATTTGGAGGCTCCCTTTTTATTTCTGGGGCTTCCCTGGTGGCTCAGAGGGTAAAGCATCTGTCTGCAACACGGGAGACCCGGCTTCGATCCCTGGGTCAGGAAGATCCCATGGAGAAGGAAACGGCAACCCACTCCAGTATTCTTGCCTGGAGAATCCCATGGACAGAGGAGCCTGGTAGGCTANTGAGTACAGCACTTTCACAGCATCATTTTTCAGGATTTGAAATAGCTCAACTGGAATTCCATCACCTCCCTTAGCTTTGTTCATAGCGATGCTTTCTAAGGCCCACTTGACTTCACATTCCAGGCTGTGCTTGCATAGTGCCTGGTATATAGAAGGTACTCAGTATATTTCTTGAATTAATGGATGGCTAAAACCATCACTGTTGTTTGGTTAGGTGAACATTTGAAATACTATGAATCACAGCAATTTCTCCCCTGAAGTATTACCATGTAAATGATATATTTCTACAAAACAGTACAGGCCTACATCTTGAAGTAGAGCTCATCACATTCAAGGCAGCTCACAAATTCCACATTTATTTACTCATTCATTCAATAAAAATTAACTATGTACCTAAGCTAAGCTCTGGGAAATAAAATTATTAAAAAATTTAAAAATGACCAGGGTTTTTCTATTTAACTAGAGTGGAAGGCAGAGGAAATTACAGTTGCAAATACTCGGAAGTTTTAAGCAGCAGACTGAAAACACTGGGGAAACCAAGGTATCTGTACTCAAAAATGGGAGAAGACTAGTAGTCATTAACTGGAGAGGCCCCTGGACCTCTAGGGTCCCACTCAACCAACTGAGGTTCATGTATCAAGTACAAAGTTAAAAACTCCAGGGCTTTCCAGAGGACTGGTGAATCACATAGATTAGCAGACCAAGAACTGCTGGACATTTAGGTGCTTTCCAATTTTTTGCTATTATCAATAGTGCTGTGATAAACTTCCCCGGACAGAATCCTTTTGCTTATCTGAACTTCCCACAAGTGGATTCTTTGGGTCAAAGATTATGTCAGTTTACAGTTTTATGAGCAAAATAGTAGGGTACTTGTTTTCCCATACCTTTGACTATACTAGATTTGGAAAGATATGGAGTTCTAGGTCTCTATGAAAATGAAAACAAAATTTTTTCCAATTTTATATGTTAAAAGTCTCTGTTTAATTTATTCATTTCAGAACTATTTTCATCAGTTAGGAAAAATTCTGTTATATTTATAGAGAAAGGAATTCACTTTACACTATATTGCAATGATTGCTAGAGTCTTGTTTATTTGTATTAATATTCCTGAGTTGATGGGACTTCCCTGGCGGTCAAGTGGTTAGGACTCCCCGCTTCCACTGGAGGGGATGTGGGTTCGATCCCTGATTGGGGAAGTAAAACCCCACATGCCTCATGGCCCAGCCAAGGGAAAATAAAAATTTCTTGAGTCAAAGAAGACTGCATCAAAACAGTTAAAGAGCACTGGTGGGCTTAAGGAAGAGGTCTCTTAGAAGGAAAAAAGGTGGAAAAGGTTAAGAAGAAAATGGAAGCTAGGAAACTGAGACAAAAAGAGCAAAAGCAAGAAAGAAAACGATGCAGACATGAGCGGGTCTGACTCCTGCCACCACGCGCCCTGCCTGGGCTTGCCTACTTTCTTGTGCAGTTGCCCTGTCTGACGTTTTCAGCTGAAACGTTGAGCAACTGGCAGCTTCCTTTATCATCAGAGGAGGAAATGAAACAGCAAGCATAACAACACTCTGAGAAGTAATTACTGGGGCCAAAATGAGAAATCAGGACATAATGTTTTGTCAAAGGGAAAATCGCATGTTGCGCCTCGCTAAGTCACAAGGATTTTAGGGTTCTGACCCTCCAACATTAGTCATTCCTTCCTTTTCAGTAGTTCCCTGTCTAGTCTTCTAACAGGTCACTGTGCTGTTAATGAACACAGCAGGGCCCTTCAAATCTCTCTGAAAAGTCTGGGAATGAATGCAAATTTTAATAAGCAGCATTTCTGAATGCTGAAATATAAGTCAGTTGACTACTTCTTTCTTTCTATTTCTTAGCATTTTCCCCATTTAAAGGAATTCACTGAACTAAAATTTAAAACTTTTAAGAGGGTTTCGTTTTAAGATAACAGAAGAGGAAGCTTACAATACAAGCCAAGGGTAGCAACGGCTCCCTCTAACGCCTAGAAAAATGTTACAATCGAACGGTAGTTTTATTTTCAAGCCTAGAGGCCAGCTGTCATTTCTCTTAAAAATCTTGGTCAGGCTGTTTTCTATCTCTCATCACCTTATTTAAAGTGTCCTCATCACCTTAAGTTGTTTGGAGACATAAATCTATCACAAAAAAAAAAAAAAAAAAAAAA
>SJYA01000770.1:653678-855802 GCA_006410615.1 Neotragus moschatus
CTCATCACCTTATTTAAAGTGTCCTCATCACCTTAAGTTGTTTGGAGACATAAATCTATAAAAAAAAAAAAAAAAAAAAAAACAGGAACAAAAAGTTAATAATTTAAACGTAAATTACTATTTTTAAAAGTAGACCTGGGGTAGTGGGGCTGAGGGAAATGTTGGTCAAAGGGTTAAAAACTTGGAAGATGGGAATATTCTGCACCTACTAAATAGGGTCCTGATTGCAGGAGAAGGGCTCAGGGCTTTCATGGGAAGAAGAGAGGAAGATGAGGCAAGCAGGTTTTAAGAGGAGTTTGTTGGTGCGAGATGGGGTGATCAATCAGGAGCAGTGTTCACTGGTAAAAGATGAGGAAAAGCTAGAGGCCACTAGGTTAAAGTTCATTGATCGGTCCTGGTCCTTTCAACAGAAAGGTCCTTTCTCATTTCTTTTCTGACTTCTCAGACAATTGGCAGTTTGGTCTAGTTCAGAAGTGAAAAAACAGACTATGCGTGGCAGTTCCTCCAGAATGCCTGTTCCAGCTCTTTCTCAAATGGCTCCGGTTATATCATCTTCCACAGTATCAATTTACTCGCTTTGTCATATGTTTCTGCATCAGTGGATGTTTAAAAACATTTCTTTCTAAAATGTCAGTGAAGCCACTTATATAGAGTGAAGTAAGCCAGAAAGAAAAGCACCAATACAGTATACTAACTCATATTTATGGAATCTAGAAACATGGTGATGATAACCCTGTATACAAGACAGCAAAAGAGACACAGAGGCATGGAATGGACTTTTGGACTTTGAGGGAGAGGGAGAGGGAGGGAAGGTTTGGGAGAATGGTACTGAAACATGTGTGCTGTCGTGTGGGAAACGAATCGTCAGTCTATATTCAGTTCAGGATACAGGATGCTTGGGACTGGTGCACGGGGATGATCCAGAGAGTTGATGTGGACTGGGAGGTGGGGGGAGGGCAGTTCAAGATTGGGAACTCACGTACACCTGAGATGGAAAAAAAAATAAAAAGTAAAAAAAAGTAAAAAATAAAAATAAAATAAAATGTCAGTGAAGCAGATATCACTTATATTGTGAAAGTATATCCCTTAAAATTTAAATACAAATTAAAAAAAAAAGTAGAGTCCTTATCACAATTAAAAATAAATAAGGTCTTTAAAAAAGGAAACCAGATCAGAACTTTGCCCAGCACAGCCATTTAGCAATAACGTGGAAAGATGAAGCCAATGTGACCAGCTGTGTCAGAAGTTTCTGGTATTACCACTACAACCCTCTCAGCCAGGTTTCAAAGCATTTTGAGGAGGAATTTGGCTGTGATCCTTATCTTTTTTAAACAAATATTTATTGGCACAGTGCACATTTGAAAGACAGCCTGATCAAAATATACAAAGTCCCTGCCTTTCTGGAGCTTGCAGTGCGTTGAAGGAGAAAGGCGAGAAACAAAAGTATAATTGCAAATTGGGATGAAGCATTAGGAGGAAAAGAACAGGGTTCTTAAAAGAGAGACTAACAGGGGCATCTGGACATAGACATAGACATAGCCTCCCTGAGATTTATATTAGAGAGAGTTAACCAAGCAGAGGGTGGGGACAGCTTTGTGGGACGGAAACACTGACAAAGACACCGTGAGTAATGATCACTCAGTTACTCAGAGAGCTGCAGCATTTTGGGACACGTTAATATTTTCTTGTTCATGTACGTGTCACTGCACAACAGTTCAGTATTTTGCATAGCGCTGGGTTCTCTGGCCTTTATATTGAGAGCTCTCAATCTAAAGGATGAAAGGGAATGTTTCCCTTTTCTTTCTACTTTCCTTGATGTAGCAGTGTGGTGCACGCAAAGGTCTCTTGATTCATGCTCCTCACTGAATAAAGGACCATTTCTTGGAGTCCATCTAATTGGGAAAGTCCCCTTGGTTAGACTGCTTTGCCCATGGATTTTGTATTCCTAGCATCAAACAGTGTCTCCCATCATCAGTGCTCAATAAATCTTTTTGGAATAGTGAATAAAAGACCAAGTGGATGATTAAATCTTCTACTGTATTCATATATCTATTTCCATGTGTCCAGGGAAACCACTCAGCTAGTCATTAAATGAATGAATAGGATGTGTCAGGCACTATGCCAGGGATGGGGGTATAAAAGTGACCAGAAACAGATGAGACCCTGCCCTCGTGGAACTTCTAGTCTACATATTACAAAAGTCAGAAAACAAGCACATACTGTATTTTCTTTGTTGTCAAGAGAGACTAGGTACAGAATCACACCTTGACTGAACCATATAAGTTTTAAAAGCCCAGAGCAGGGCTCCCCAGCGAGCAGACGCCAGAGTCTGCTATTTGGGCTAAGGTACAGATGGCGAAGCCGTAGAAAGGTGTTGGCCTCATAAGAAACACAGTTCTGTTGCAAACCAGAGGACAGAAGGCTCACAACCAGAGAGTAAGTCTGACTTCAAGTGACAGTGCCTCTTGGAGCTAGGTTCCATCCCTCACCCAGTGCCGCAGAAGGGATGCGGCTGAGAAGCAGAGCAGAGAAGTTTCCACAAAGACAGGATTAAAGACATGCTGCAGATCTGCACAAACGTCTCAAGAACGTGACATGGGTGGTCTCAATATCCTTCTTTCCAAAAGGTTGCCCTTTCCTGGTCAAAGCTGACAGTTAGGTCCCCTTGCTGAGAGTTGTCTCAGGCCAGGTTTGCTCCTAGAGAAGGAATTACAACCTTCCTGAATCTCTGCATAGATTTGGCAGTAGGACAATACACTTTTGCAACATTCCTATCAGACCAGCATGGAAGTTAGACTAGTCACTCAACCAGCAACCTGCACAGAGGACCTTGCCAGAGGAGACTGCTCAGCTTCACAGCTCACTGCTCTCTAGTCTACACAGCACTTAGAATAAAACAAAGCTTCATAAAGAAACAATGCCTCTTGGACTGCTCACATTGAGAGAAGCTTTTCAGGAGAATTTTTCAGAGAAATTTCATTCACCAAGCTGATGGCTACTATTCCTTTCTTAAGAGATAGATTCCTGTCTGTGACTTTAATAGCTTCTAGTTCTCTAGAACAGATTAAGAGGAGGTGATAAGAACACTCAGAAGAGCTATACAAAAAAGATCTTTACAACCCAGATAATCATGACAGTGTGTTCACTCAATTAGAGCCAGACATCCTAAAGTGTGAAGTCAAGGTGGGCCTTAGGAAGCATTACTAAGAACAAAGCTAGTGGAAGTGATGGAATTCCAGTTGAGCTATTTCAAATCCTAAAAGATGATGCTGTGAAAGTGCTTCACTCAATATGCCAGCAAATTTGGAAAACTCAGCAGTGGCCACAGGACTGGAAAGGTCACTTTTCATTCCAATCCCAAAGAAAGGCAATGCCAAAGAATGCTCAAACAGCTATACAACTGTGCTCATTTCACATGCTAGCAAAGTAATGCTTAAAATCCTTCAAGCTAGGCTTCAGCAATGTATGAATTGAGAAATTCTAGATGTACACACTGGGTTTAGAAAAGGCAGAGGAACAAGGGATCAAATTGCTAACATTCGTTGGATCATAGAAAAAGCAAGGGAATTAAAAAACAAAAAATCTACATCTGCTTCACTGACTATGCTAGAGCCTTTGACTGTATGGATCACAACAAACAGAAATTTGTAAAGAGATAGGAATACCAGATCACTTTACTTGTCTCCTGAGAAACCTGTATGCAGGACAAGAAGCAACAGTTAGAATTGGACATGAATAATGAGCTGGTTCAAAATCAGGGAAGGAATACAACCAGACTGTATACTGATGTGGAGTAACAGTGTCAGACTTTATTTTTGGGGGCTCCAAAATCACTGCAGATGATGATTGCAGCCATGAAATTAAAAGACACTTACTCCTTGGAAGGAAAGTTATCACCAACCCAGAGAGCATGTTGAAAAGCTGAGACATTACTTTGCCAACAAAGGTCCGTTAGTCAAGGCTATGGTTTTTCCAGTGGTCATGCATGGATGTGAGAGTTGGACTGTGAAGAAAGCTGAGCGCCGAAGAATTGATGCTTTTGAACTGTGGTGTTGGAGAACACTCTTGAGAGTCCCTTGGACTGCAAGGAGATCCAACCGGCCCATCCTAAAGGAGATCAGTCCTGGGTGTTCTCTGGAAAGAATGATGCTAAAGCTGAAACTCCAATATTTTGGCCACCTCTTGCAAAGAGTTGACTCATTGGAAAAGACCCTGATGCTGGGAGGGATTGGGGGCAGAAGGAGAAGGGGATGACAGAGGATGAGATGGCTGGATGGCATCACCGACTCGATGGACGTGAGTCTGAGTGAACTCCAGGAGTTGGTGATGGACAGGGAGGCCTGGCATGCTGTGATTCATGGGGTCGCAGAGTCAGATACGACTGAGTGACTGAACTGAACTGAACATCATGGTAAATGCCAGGCTGGATGAATCACAAACTGGAATCAAGACTGCTAGGAAAAATATCAATAACCTCAGATATGCAGATGATACCACTCTAACGGCAGAAAGTGAAGAAGAGGTAAAAAGCCTCTTGATGAGGGTAATAGAGGAGAGTGAAAAAAGCTGGCTTGAAACATCCAAAAAACTAAAATCATGGCCTCTGGTCCCATCATTTCACAGCAAATAGATGTGGAAAAACTGGAAGCAGTGACAGATTTTATTTTCTTGGGCTCCTGTGGACAGTAACTGTAGCCATGAAATTAAAAGACGCTTGCTCCTGGGAAGAAAAACTATGACAAACCTAGACAGTGTGTTAAAAAGCAGGGACAGCACTTTGCTGACAAAAGTCCATATAGTTAAAGCTATGTTTTTTCCAGTAGTCGTGTACAGATGTGAAAATTTGAGCATAAAGACTGAGCGCCAAAGAATTAATGCTTTTGAATTGTGGTGCTGGAGAAGACTCTTGAGAGTCCCTTGGACAGCAAGGAGATCAAACCAGTCAATCCTAAAGGAAATCAGCTCTGAATATTCACTGACAGGGCTGAAGCTCTGATACTTTGGTCATCTGATGTGAAGAGATGACTCAGTGGAAAAAATCCTGATGCTGGGAAAGACTGAGGGCAAAAGGAGAAGGGGGTGACAGAGGATGAGATGGCTAGACAGCATTACAACTCAATGGACATGAATCTGAGCAAACTCCAGGAGGTAGTGGAGGACAGAGGAGCTTGGTATGCTGTGATCCATGGGGTTGCAGAGTCGGACCTAAGTTTGTGACTGAACAATACCAAAAGTTCTCCAGACTCCAAGAAAAGAGGGATACATCTCCCAACTTAAAAATATGCACAATGTGAGAGTTGGGAGTTAAGTTTTATTTGGGACAAAAAGAGGACTGTGGCCTGGGAGACAGCAACTCAGATAGCTCTGAGAAACTATCCCAAAGAGGCAGGAGGAGAGGGGGAAGGTGAGTATAAATGTGGTTTTGGTGAAGGGGGAATACATGCAATCAAGTACATATTTTTTCAAAAGGTTTCTACCAGTCTCCTGAAAAGGAACAGTCATCACCATTAAGGATTTTAGTGCTTTTCTAGATATGAAGATATACAAGAATTAGGCTCATAAAATAGGCTCCTGAAAATTCCTAACTATCTGAAGACATGTCCTGCCTGTTTTCCTCTGAGCACAGAGTGCCTGATTTTCTGCTCTTCACCTCAAACTCTTTTTAGGGGGTGTTGAAGGTCAGTAGTTGTAGCAGCAAATGCACTTAATCCTTGCAGAGGTAGATAGGTAGATGGCAAGTGCCAATCTGGAGTTGATACATTAGATATATTATACACACACCCCCCTCAAGAGTTTATGTGCACTAACAAAAAAGTTTTACCTATTGAGTAATTGTTTTCTCAAAAACAAGCTCTAAATATTATGAGTATAGGTTCCATGGCCATACAGCCTGGTGTACTAGCTCTGACACCAACTTTCCCATTCTCTGCAGGCCTCAGTTTCTTCATCCGTAGAATGGGATAACAAGATTATTGCAAAGATTCAATAAATTAATACATGTACTATTACTGTTAATAATAATAACATGGAAATTTCCTACAGGAATTTTAAGGGCCATAAATAATACTGCTGTTATTGCATCCTGACTACCTTCTTTCTTGTCTCTTTCAAATGCTAAGCTCTTTCCTGTCTCAGGATGTTGGCCTTTGCTATACATAATCTTCCTAGGATCCTCTTCACCAGTTTTGCACATGACAGATCTCCTTTCATCCTTGAGCTCCAGGCTCGGATGTCACCTCCTCAGAGGGGCCTTCTCAAAAACAGCCCCTCCTCCATCCCTCATGACTGTCTATCACATTCTTTTTTTTTGCCTTTTTTGGCTGCACCGCTCAACATGTGGGATCTTAGTTCTCCGACCAGGGATCAAACCTGTGTGTCCTCTGCAATGGAAGTGCAGAGTCCTAACCCCTGGACCACCAGTGAAGTCCTCTACATTCTTGTTTCTGCTCTTCACAGAGCTGACCACCCTATGAAGTCACCCTGTTTACCTCACCACTTGTCAACTGTCTTCCATCATTAGAAGGTAAGCTCCGCAGGGGCAGCGGCATTGTTGTCTTGTTTACCATGACATCCTGAAGGCACACGGCAGCGGTTCTCAAAGTATGGTCCATGGAACCCCTGGAAAGGTCTTATAAGGTCAAAACTCTTTTCATAATAACGCTAAGACTTCTTTTGCTTTTTTCACCATGTTGACTTTTGCCCTGATGGTGCAAAAGCAACAGTGAGTGAAACTGTCGGCACCTTGGCACGAAGTCATGGAACCAGCTACACTAGCAGTCATTATATTACTCTTCAGCTCCATGCACTCACAGGAAAAAAAAAAAAAAAAAAGCCAGTTTCACTTAGAAATCAGTTAAGAATATCCTTGAAGAAGCAATGAAAATTATTTTCATTTAGTTTTTACCCTTGAGTACAAGACTTTTCAGTGTATATATGCTGGTTATTTTTAGGAAGAGCTCTCTCCTGAGTAAACTGCTTTTTTTAAAAAATGAATATAATTTTCAGTGGAAAGCACGACAATGAACTGTGGATAGGAGCATGGAACTCAAGATGTGGTTTTGAGAATTATCAACTTAGAGCTGACAGTGAAAGATAATGTCTAGAAGTACCTGACACTGTTTCTACCCAATGGCTGACAGACAAGTTTTCTGCTCTCAAGGATCTTCTAAGAAAGTAAAGAGTAGAGGTCAGGATGGAGGTTTGCTGTATATCTGAAGCTAGAGAAGAGGAAGGAAAAAGAGGCCAACAGGAAACCACTTAGGAAATGCATCAGTTAAAGAAACATCTCTGCAAAGCAATATTGCTTATTATTAGCAAAGCAGAGTGGTTATGGGCTACATGCCAAGCTATCGAGACAATCCTCTTGTAACGGTAACTATTATGGTTTTATTCAGCAAAATGAGATTCTACTTATATGAATACTACTTTAACAGATGTTGCTTTTTCTCCCCTTTAACAGAGGATCCTTGCTCATCCAGAGAACTTTCAACATGAATTAATGGGCAAGCGGCAACATCATAGGCATCAAGTCCAGAAGTCTGCTGAAGGATAAGTCCTTAGCCTTCACCTGTCACCTCTGGGATCCGGCCCACCCAGAATGGAAGAATGAAGGGCAAGAGGAACGAAAGACGGGGAGATGGGGAGGGTGATGCAGAGCACAAGGATCCCTGCAGTTTTTAGTGGATGATTTAACCTGTGCAGCTTCACAGCAGGACAGAGCCCAAGACTGGGTTAGAAAGGAGATAAACAGAACAGCATTTGTGCCCATGGGCACTCATCAAGTTTCCATGAGAGGCCGTGCTTCTCTGGAGCCACACGGTGCTCTGTCAGGGGAGGAGTTTTCCTTGGCAAAATCCCTGAGTTCCAGAAAAGCATTGAGGTTTTTTTGAGGGATAAGAGATTCAGAGGCTTGACATTCCTATGAGGAATGTGGTTTGAGTACAAGCACTGGATGTTCTTAAGATGTTCCTTGATTTCAGAAGAATAGTCCCCTGTTTGGCTGAATTCTCCATGGCAGTCATTCCATTATAATGAGGCATTTCCTCTCAGCACACAGGTTCTGGCCAATGTCCACACTCCTGTGTGTGTGGGCACCGGGAGGCCCTCTAAGGATGCTCCACCTTCCTATGGTTTTACAGAGGTCCTGGACCATTATGAGAGTGAGATTTTCCTATGTCCTTTACTGAGTATCTGTAGAACCTTCATACAGATGCCCGGCTCCAAGACCCAGGCATGACCTTGCAGTCACTGATGATACTTCATCTATCACCTCAAACTGAAGAACTGCGAAAAGTAGTGGAGATGACGGAGAAGGCAATGGCACCCCACTCCAGTACTCTTGCCTGGAAAATCCCATGGAAGGAGGAGCCTAGTAGGCTGTAGTCCATGGGGTCGCTGAGGGTCAAACACGATTGAGCGACTTCACTTTCACTTTCCACTTTCATGCATTGGAGAAGGAAATGGCAACCAGCTCCAGTGTTCTTGCCTGGAGAATCCCAAGGACGGGGGAGCCTGGTGGGTTGCTGTCTATGGAGTCGCACAGAGTCGGACATGACTGAAGTGACTTAGTGGCAGCAGCAGCAGTGGAGATGAGGTAGTGACTAAACAGGTGGAAGGGTGCTGGGGCAAGGGAAGCTTGGAGTAATTAGGGATGACCAAGGTTAGGGAGCACAAAGAGGACGGTGGCACCTCATACTTGGGTGGAAAGTTTGCTCTTGGATGGAACTGGCTCATTCACCCCCAGGCCAGCAGCGCCATGTGTAGACTCTATCTGTGAGCCCCATGTCCATCATACCACTCCCTTTCTTTCACCCACTGCACTCCCTAAGGTTTGGTACTCTATGGAATGCAAGGTGCCCAAGGGCAAGCTAGCTAACTAGTCTATTTTTGCTTTTAAACAGTCACATTTACGTACTGTTTTATTGATTGTAAAGGCTATCAGACCGAGTCCTCTGTTCTTCTCCCTTTTTACCCTCAAATGTTCACTGGTATACCTTTAGCTGCATGTTTCAGTTAAAACTGGATTAAACAAATTGGGGTTTACTTTCCCTCTAGAGCAAGGAGACAGGCAGCTGATGGCACTGCTTAAGCAGCTCAGCACTACTGGACAAGGTTCTCTCACCTCCTTATCAATTAGCACAATTCTAGACATCCATACTTTGGGGGTGGGGCAACATGGTAATAAGAAAATTTAGCATTTCTAGCCTCTAGAGAGAAGGTGAACAAAAACAGGAATGGGTTTCAGTTAGGAAACCAACTATGTCTTCTGTAGCATTTTTGCCTCTTTACCCCCTGTATAGCGTTTTATTAAATTGTACAAAGCTTTCTAACAAACATGGCCAGGGTATCATTCCATAATTCTCTAAGAACTGCAGTTCCAAGGCTAGTCTTGCTTTCAAATTTCAGGCAGAGAAAGACCTGGAGAGTCTGCTCATTCCTGTGGTAAAGCACAGTTCTCCAGATCCCAGGAGACCTCCTCAACAGACAGTTGATTTTGAGCCTCCCACTTCCTGGGTAAAGGCCCATCCATCACGCTCCTGCACCAAACTACTGGCTCTAATTTTAAACTCAGAATACAGGAATTGAGAAAACAGGAAACTGATTTTTTGAGGGGAGTGTACCCTTATGGCAGAAAGTGAAGAAGAACTAAAAACCCTTCTGGTGAAAGTGAAAGTGGAGAGTGAAAAAGCTGGCTTAAAGCTCAACATTCAGAAAACGAAGATCATGGCATCTGGTCCCATCACTTCATAGGAAATAGATGGCAAACAGTGGAAACAGTGTCAGACTTTATTTTTCTGGGCTCCAAAATCACTGCAGATGTCAACTGCAGCCATGAAATTAAAAGACGCTTACTTCTTGGAAGCAAAGTTATAACCAACCTAGACAGCATATTCAAAAGCAGAGATATTACTTTGCCAAAAAAGGTCCGTCTAGTCAAGGCTATGGTGTTTCCAGTGGTCATGTATGGATGTGAGAGTTGGACTGTGAAGAAAGCTGAGTGCCAAAGAATTGATGCTTTTAAATTGTGGTGTTGGAGAAGACTCTTGAGAGTCCCTCGGACTGCAAGGAGATCCAACCAGTCCATTCTAAAGGAGATCAGTCCTGGGTATTCTTTGGAAGGACTGATGCTAAAGCTGAAACTCCAATATTTTGGCCACCTCATGTGAAGAGTTGACTCTTTGGAAAAGACTCTGATTCTGGGAGGGATTGGGGGCAGGAGGTGAAGGGGATGACAGAGGATGAGATGGCTGGATGGCATCACCTACTCGATGGATAGAAGTTTGAGTGAACTCCAGGAGTTGGTGATGGACAGGGAGGCCTGGCGTGCTGTAATTCATGGGGTCGGAAAGAGTCGGACATGACTGAGTGACTGAACTGAACTGAAGGACAAAATGAAAACAGGAAAAAAAAATGAAGATACATGGTTGATTCGGATCATTTCATTTTAAAAGGAAAAATAATCTCATATGAGTAATGAAAAAAATCAAAATTTAGAGTGAATATGAATCTAAAATGGCTCTAAAAACTAAAGTCCTCTTTAAAAAAGACATAGTACTGGCTGGTTAAATAAATATGCAGTCTTCCTCATGTGGCATGCCTAGTGCTCATGAGATTGTAGTTAAAGAGAAAAATGTGAATTACTATGGTTTGGGTGATGTGCTGTTTTCCAAATTAAAACCAGTATAGCAAAAATAACCTCTAGATATCTATAAATAATTAAATTGGCAATAATTCACCTCCCAATGATTTCATGTTAAGTGTAAAGAAGCTTTGATAAATCAAATTAAATCATGTCTTCTAATATTTTATAAATATAAATCCATTTAATGTTTTGCATACTTTCTAAAAACAGAATATATGGATAACAAAGTGCATATGAACAAGAAACCAGCTCTCACAAGGACCAAACAAAATCTTTCTCATTAATTTCATCTAATATACTCTCAATATAACCAAACAAGAAATTTTAATTTTAATCTGAAAAAGCACACTCAGGGGATTTCAGAGATGGAGGGTCCCTTGGAAATCATTTGGATCCAAGCTCTCATTTTACAAATGAAGAAACTGAGAACAAAAGGCAAGGGGCTTCCCCACAGCCAAAGGTCACCCTGGTCAAAGGCAGAGTTTGGACTGGGAGCCATGATTCTGAGGTCCAAGCCAACCTTGCTCCACAGTGACTCACCTGCTCCCAGACTGGTCCTTTTCATGGCAGGTTTACTTCCCCTTTTTTAACTTTAGTGGTAACAGAGATAAGGAAATACATAACTGATCACCCCTTAGTGGGCTTGAAAGATTGTTTGCAAGTAAACCAGCAGTTGGCAAAAGTTAACTGTTGATTTCATTAACAGTAACCCACATCTCAAGAATATAGTCAATAACCAAAAATAAAACTCCTTTTCAGAGTAAAAGATCATCTCTGTTACAGAAGTATGTGCACTTCTTCCAGAGGTACACAGGAATATTCGGTGCTTTGCAATTTTAACCCTGTAATAAAAAAAAAAACCCAAAACCCATTCATGTCAAACAGCATTCAATATTGCCTGCAATAGCAATAGAATTGTCTTACTCCTGGATCCATATCCTTTTCTCATACGCCGACCACTCAACCTACTCCAACCTGCTTTTTGCCTCCATCACACCATAGAAACAGCCTCATCAAGGTCCACAATAAACTGTCAATAAACGCAATGGTTGTTTTTCTGTGCATGTCTACCTTGACCTCCCAGCAATACCAAAGGGTGGTCACCTTTGGCCACCCTCCCTCCCATTACACCATCCCTGTTTTCCTCTTTCCTCTGTGATTCTTTTCAGCATCTTCTGTAGAAGTACCCACCACTACCAGTATATGGTGGAGTTCCCCAAGGCTCAGCTGTAGACTTCTTGTATTATGCTGTCTTCCAAGGTAAACTCATTCTGGTCTGTGTTTTCATCCTCAACAGGTGTACCCCAGAAACTCCCTGTTTATCTCCACTCCACCCCAAAATCTCCTGTCCCAAAGACATATAGATGGCTAACAGGCACATGGAAAGATGCTCAATATTGCTAATTATTAAGAGAAATGCAAATCAAAATGATGAGGTATCATCTCACAACTGTCAGAATGACTATCATCAAAAGTCTACAAACACCAAGTACTGATGAGGATGTGAAGAAAAGGGAACTCTCCTGCACTGCTGATAGGAACGTAAACTGGTGTAGCCAGTATGGAAAACAGGATGGCAGCTCCTCAAAAAACTGAAAAGAGAACTCCCATCAGTTCAGTTCAGTTCAGTTGCTCAGTTGTGTCCAACTCTTTGTGACCCCATGAACAGCAGCACACCAGGCCTCCCTGTCCATCACCAACTCCCAGAGTTCACCCAAACCCATGTCCATCAAGTCGATGATGCCATCCAACCATCTCATCCTCTGTCATCCCCTTCTCCTCCTGCCCTCAATCTTTCCCGGATTCAGGGTCTTTTCCAATGAGTCAGCTCTTCGCTTCAGGTGGCCAAAGTATTGGAGTTCCAGCCTCAACACCAGTCCTTCTAATGAAAATCCAGGACTGATCTCCTTTAGGATGGACTGGTTGAATTTCCTTGCAGTCCAAGAGACTCTCAAGAGTCTTCTCCAACACCACAGTTCAAAAGCATCAGTGCTTCAGTGCTCAGCTTTCTTCACAGTCCAAATCTCACATCCATACGTGACCACTGGAAAAACCATAGCCTTGACTAACGGACCTTTGTTGGCAAAGTAATGTCTCTGCTTTTTAATATGCTGTCTAGGTTGGTCATAACTTTTCTTCCAAGGATTAAGTGTCTTTTAATTTCATTGCTGCAATCACCAGAGCCCAGAAAAATAGGTCAGGGGTGGCGGCTGAGAGATAGGCTACCCTGCACCCAAGGTTAGGGGTGGTGGCCGAGAGGAGCTACCCTGCATCCGAGGTAAGGAGCAGTGGCTATGCTTTGCTGGAGCAGCCGTGAAGAGAGACCCTGCGTCCAAGGTAAGAGAAACCCAAGTTAAGACGGTAGGCACTGAGAGGGGATCAGGGGGCAGACAGACTGAAACTACAGTCACAGACAACTAGCCAATCTGATCACATGGACCACAGACTTGTCTAACTCAGTCATAGGGGGCCACCCAAGATGGGTCATGGTGGAGAGGTCTGACAGAACGTGGTCCACTGAAGAAGGGAATGGTAAACCACTTCTTGCCAGTAATGGTAAACCAGTATTCTTGCCTAGAGAACCCCATGAACAATATGAAAAGACAAAAAGATAGGACACTGAAAGATGAACTCCCCAGGTCAGTAGGTGCCCAACATGCTACTGGAGATCAGTGGAAAAATAACTCCAGAAAGAATGAAGCGATGAAGCCAAAGCAAAAACAACACTCAGTTGTGAATGGGACTGGTGACAGAAGCAAGATTAGATGCTGTAAAGAGCAATATTGCATAAGAACCTGGAATGTCAGGTCCATGAATCAAGGCAAACTATAAGTGGTCAAACAGGAGATGACAAGAGTGAACGTCAGCATTCTAGGAATCAGTGAACTAAGATGGACTGGAATGGGTGAATTTAACTCAGATGACCATTATATCTACTTCTGTGGGCGGGAATCCCTTAGGAGAAATAGAGCAGTCATCAGAGTCGATGAGAGAGTCCGAAATGCAGTACTTGGATGCAATCTCAAAAACGACAGAATGATCTCTGTTTGTTTCCAAGGCAAACCATTCAATATCACGATAATTCAAGTCTATGCCCTGACCAGTAACGCTGAAGAAGCTGAACAGTTCTATGAAGACCTACAAGACCTTCTAGAACTGACACCCAAAAAAGATGTCCTTTTCATTATAGGGGATTGGAATGCAAAAGTAGGAAGTCAAGAAATACCCGGAGTAACAGGCAAATTTGGCCTTGGAGTACAGAATGAAGCAGGGCAAAGGCTAATAGAGTTCTGCCAAGAGAATGCGCTGGTCATAGCAAACACCTTCTTTCAACAGCACAAGAATTCCCATACGACCCAGCAATTCCACTGCTAGGTATACATCTGGAAAAATATGAAAACTCTAATTTGAAAAGATCTATGAACCCCAATGTTCACAGCAGCACTATTTATAATAGTCAAGGCATGGAAGCAACCTGTCCATTGACAGATGATTGGTAAAGATATGTTATATATGAATATATATATATATACACACACATACATACATATGTGAAAATAAACAATGGAACTACTCAGCCTTAAAAAATAGTTAAATTCTGCCATTTGCAGCAATGTCGATGGACTTGGAGAATATTATGTTTAGTGAAGGAGTGAGTAAGAAACACTCTTGGAGGGCACAAACAAAACCATGTGCACACCCAGACCCAGAAGGAAGAAGCAGTGACCCCACAAGAGACTGATCCAGACTTCCCTGTGTCTAGGAGTTTCCAGCAGAGGCGTGAGTCAGCAGTGACCTGCTGCAAGGTTGGGGGCACTGAGTGTAGCAGTGCGCACATGGGACTTTTTGAAGGAGGTTGCCATGATTTTCATTACCTCCACCATAGTTTGGACTCAAGTCAAATAACAGGGAGGGAAAACAGCCCCACCCATCAACAGAAAATTGGATTAAAGATTTACTGAGCAGAAGTGGGAAGTCAAGAAATAGCTGGAGTAACAGGCAATTTTGGCCTTAGAGTATAGCATGAAGCAGGGCAAAGGTTAATAGAATTTTGCCAAGAGAATGCACCGGTCATAGCAAACACTCTCTTCCAACAACACAAGAGAAGACTCTACACATGGACATCACCAGATGGTCAATACCAAAATCAAATTGATTCTATTCTTTGCAGCCAAAGATGGAGAAGCTCTATACAGTCAGCAAAAACAAGACTGGGAGCTGACTGTAGTTCAGATCATGAACTCCTTTTTGCAAAATTCAGACTTAAATTGTAGAAAGTAGGAAAATCACTAGACCATTCAGGTATGACCTAAATCAAATCCCTTATGATTATAAACTGGAAGTGACAAACAGATTCAAGAGATTAGATCTCAGAGAGAGAGTGCCTGAAGAACTATGCACAGAGGTTCATGACATCCTACAGGAGGCAATGATCAAGACCATCCCCAAGAAAAAAAGACATGCAAAAAGGCAAAACGGTTATCTGAGGAGGCCTTACAAAAGCTGTGAAAAGAAGTGAAAGGCAAAGGAGAAAAAGAAAGATATACCCATTTAAATGCAGAGTTCCAAAAAATGGCAAGGAGAGACAAGAAAGCCTTCCTCAGTGATCAGTGCAGAATGGGAAAGACTAGAGATCTCTTCAAGAACATTAGATATACCAAGATAATATTTCATGGAAAAATGGGCTCAATAAAGAACAGAAATGGTATGGACCTAACAGAAGCAGAAGATATTAAGAAGCAGCAGCAAGAATATACAGAACTATGCAAGAAAGATCTTCATGACCCAGATAATCACGATGGTGTGATAACTCAGCTAGAGCCACACATCCAGGAAAGCAAAGTCAAGTGGGCCTTAGCTAATGGAGGTGATGGAATTCCAGTTGAGCTATTTCAAATCCTAAAAGATGATGCTGTGAAAGTGCCACACTCAATAAATCAGCAAATTGGGAAAACTCAGCAGAGGCCACAGAACCGGTAAAGGTCAGTTTTTGTTCCAATTCCAAAGAAAGGCAATGCCAAACAATGCTCAAACTAATGCACAATTGCACTCATCTCAGTTCAGTTCAGTTCAGTCCCTCAACCGTGTCCAACTCTTTGCGACCCCATGAATCGCAGCACGCTAGGCCTCCCTGTCCATCACCAACTCCCAGAGTTCACTCAGACTCACACTCATCGAGTCAGTGATGCCATTAAGCCATCTCATCCTCTGTAGTCCCTTTCTCCTCCTGTCCCCAATCCCTCCCAGCATCANAAAGAGATGTTTTTCTGGAACTCTCTTGCTTTTTCCATGATCCAGCGGATGTTGGCACTTTGATCTCTGTGGTAGCAAATGCTCAAAATTCTCCTAGCCAGGCTTCAACAATACATGAACTATGAACTTCCAGATGTTCAAGCTGTTTGTAGAAAAGGCGGAGGAACCAGAGATCAAATTGCCAACATCCGCTGGATCAGAGAAAAATCAAGAGTTCCAGGAAAACATCTACTTCTGCTTTATTGACTATGCCAAAGCCTTTGAATGTGTGGATCACAACAAACTGAAAAATTCTTAAGACATAGGAATACCAGACCACCTGTCCTGCTTCTTAAGAAATCTGTATGCAGGTCAGGAAGCAACAGGGAGAACTAGACATGGAACAACAGGCTGGTTCCAAATCAGGGAAGGAGCCCATCAAGGCTGTATATTGTCACCCTGCTTATTTAACTTACATGCAAAGTATATCATGAGAAACGCTGGACTAGAAGAAGCACAAGCTGGAATCAAGATTGCCAGGAGAAATATCAATAACCTCAGATATGCAGATGACACCATACTTATGGCAGAAAGTGAAGAGGAACTAAGTAGCCTCTTGGTGAAAGTGCAAGAGGAGAGTGAAAAAGTTGGCTTAAAGCTCAACATTCAGGAAACTAAGATCATAGCATCCAGTCCCATCACTTCATGGCAAATAGATGGAAAACAGTGGAAACAGTGACAGACTTTATTTTAGGGGGCTCCAAAATCACTGTAGATGGTGATTGCAGCCATGAAATTTAAAGACACTTACTCCTTAAAAGAAAAGTTATGACCAACCTAGACAGCATATTAAAAAGCAGAGACATTACTTTGCCAACAAAGGTCCATCTAGTCAAGGCTATGGTTTTTCCAGTAGTCAAGTATGGATGTGAGAGCTGGACTATAAAGAAAGCTGAGCACCAAAAAACCTGATGCTTTTGAACTGTGGTGTTGGAGAAGACTCGAAGAGTCCCTTGGACTGCAAGGTGATCCAACCAGTCCATCCTAAAGGAAATCAGTTCTGAATATTCATTGGATGAACTGATGGGAAACTGAAATTCCAGTATTTTGGCTACCTGATGCGAAGAACTGACTCATTTGAAAAGACCCTGCTGCTGGGAATGATTGAAGGTGAGAGGAGAAGGGGACGACAGAGGATGAGATGGTTGGATGGCATCACCGACTCAATGGACATGAGTTTGAGTAAACTTCAGGAGTTGCTGATGGACAGGGAGGCCTTGCGTGCTGTAGTCCATGGCGTTGCAAAGAGTTGGACATGACTGATAGACTGAAGTAAACACCTGAAATTAATATTGTAAATCAATTACACATGAATTAAAAAAAAAAGACTCCTGACTTCTAGACCTATATATCTGGTTACTTAATAACTTTAACTGGATTTCTCAAAGACACTTCAAAAGTCGAGATAGCTAGACTGAATTTAGTCTCCACACTCCCCAGCCCAACCTCTTCTTGCGTTTCCTGTCTTGAGAGTGGTACCTTCCTCTTTTAAGCTGCCCAAATCAAACACATGTGATTCCTGACTTCATCCCTTCTCATGCTTTCCATTTCCAATCCACCTCAAGCCCACTTGACCTCATCTACAAAATCCTCTTGCTCTACCCACTTCTGTCATCTCACCACCACCTCTCCAAGTGATCACATCTCATTACAGCTGTCTCCTCTTTCCTAGCCTCTCTCTGGTTCTCTTTCATGTGTTTCAAAACAAAGGTACTGACTGTGATGATGTGACGATGCGACGATTCTCAGAACACTCCGTCTTGCTCTTACTAGATTCCTAACACCGTCTATAAGCTGTTCTGTGGTCCAAGAGCTGGCCTTTCTTTCCAATCTCTGGCCTTCCTTTCCAATTTCATGTCATACCACATTTCCCCTAAATGTAGTTCCTACACTCCATCTTTTTTGCAGTTTAAAACTCATCACAAATTTCTCCAACCAAAGGGCCTTTGCATGCACTATTCCCTTTTACCAGAATGCAATCCCCCTCCTCTTTACTCAGCTCTGTCTTTGCTCAGCTAACTTTTACATGGCCATCAAATTTCAGCTCAGTTGTCCTCTCCTCATGGACACCTTTGCTGACAGCCAATCCTGGGCCAGATTGTTTTGTTACATGCTCCAGAGAACCATGTGCCTTCTACTATTTGAGTCTGAAATAATGAATTTTTAATTAATTTCTATCTTTTCTGCTGGAGTAATGTTTAATATCACAGGGAACACAGGACTATCTTTGCACAGTGTGTGGCACAGTACTTGGCACATAATGTATGTTTAATAAGTCTTTGTTGAATGAATGATCATCCTAGTCCTGATGTTAGCAACTATAATCGAGTTCAAGTTTGCGAACAGAAAGGCAAAACAGAATATATCTAATAAATACTGTCTTCATTCTTCTCTTCAGACCTTCTTTGACCATTCTGCATATTCATTCACCCAACAACTAATCACCAATGGGGTCAATGTGGAGTGCTCCATTAGTTGCTTATAAATAGATTTTTTAGAAAAGATGACTAGTGATTTGAAACTAGCAAGGTTTAAAAAGTATTTTTAAAAATGAACAGAACATTGGCTTCATTTCACAGAGAAGAGGATTTCTTCTTTATGTGATTTTATTTATAAAAACATTCATTTTTTTTTGACTTGTTTGGTTACATTGGATCTCCCTGGTGGCACACAGACTCTAGTTGTGGTGTGCGGGATTAGCAGTGTGGCACAGGCTCAGATGCCTCAGGTCATGTGGGATCTTAGGTCCCTGACCGGGGATCAAACCCACACTACTTGCACTGAAAGGCAGGTTCATACCCACTGCACCACCAGGGATGGCCCTCCTTTATCTTTTTTTTAAAAAAGAGATAAGGACTTTCTTTGTTGTTGCTGTTTAGTGCCTAAATCGTGTCAGACTCTTTGCAACCCCATGAACTGCAGCAAGCCAGACCTCGCTGTCCTTCACCAACTCCGAGTTTGCTCAAACTCATGTCCATTGAGTCAGTGATGCCAGCCAAGCATCTCATCCTCTGTCTTCCCCTTCTCTTCTGTTTCCTTACGTGATGCAAATTTGGGAGCTGGACAGGCCAGCATCATTCCTGCATACACACAGATGCCATCCTTCCTCTACTGGTTCTAACATGCAACTTGAAAGTAAAAACATCTGGTTCTCTTTATTTATAACAGGTAAAAACTGCAATATGGTCATCTAATATACAATTAAAAAAAAAAAAAAAACCAAGTGTAATTACATTCCTAACAAAAGGACAGCCAGCATGTTTTCTTCCATAGCACAGAATTACTGGTTTGTCTCCGTGGTTGGTCCTTATCATCTGGTCCATTTTCCTCCCAGGAATTTCCTTTTCAAAGGAAGACGGTCTTCAGGGCAAAAAACGTTTATCAGACTCCAGTTCCAGTAGTATATATTTTATTCACTTATAGATCCATAACCACCCCACCGCACACTATCTTGCTCCAGCCTTCCTTGAATTCCTACTGACATCAGTCATTTATTACAACTCTCCCCCAACATTTATTATAACCCCCCAAGTTGTATTTACAGTTAAGAAGAATCTGTAAATGGCACAAATCGACTCAGCTGTTAGTGCACGGAAGTCAAATGATCCTCTGAAATACTAAAGTTCTTTTCTCCAGCTTTTGGTAAACAATTATACGTTCATTTAAAACACAGAGAACATTCCTTAGACAAACATAACTCCCGAAGCTCATCTAGCAAGACAAATTGCTTTGTATTTCTTAGCACAAGAAAATGTATCTTTGGAAACTGAGAAGAACCAAAATTATTTAAAACAATAACAGAACACCACACATAAAAATCACACAACAGATCGACTGATACATTGAAATTCTGTCAAAATCGATTTTCAGTGAGGCTTTGCATTTCAAATAGGCCAGTAAAAAAAAGAAAAGGTCCTAAAAGGTGTATTTTATACATGTGACGTTTCATCCTCCAAAGAGCTGTTTTTCTCACTTGAAGTTTCTAAATAACATTTAGAAAAAGAAATATTATAAGAGGGATTATCCGGATCAGTCAATTTATTGTGAGAGGTTATCAACAACTGCTTTGAATTCTCAAATGTCAAGAGTGGGAAGCCAGTAATAGATTTGGCAGTTCAGTATGTGACACTATTATATTCTTAAGTAAAATCATATATTTCCCCTAGAACTTATTTAATTATCCCTTTAAAAGAATTCATGGAACTTGTTAAATATTGACTATTTCTCTACTTCTCTTTCAAATCTTTCCTCATATCTTCACCAAGTTTCTGCTTAATCTCTGATAACATCTACCTTGACTTGCTGCTCAAGAATTTTCCTTAGCCCACTTAGAAAGGCTGACACAATTCACTCCAAACTCTTCAGTGTCAAAGATACCTCACATGTGGGCATGTGGGAGTGATGGCTGGGAGGTAGTCTTAAGCAATTATCAACATGAATTGCTCAAAGAAGCCAGGAGAACAGTCACCAAGAAAAGAAGAAACCTGCTCAATTTCTCCTGTAGTCTTTTCTTTGAGTCGTTTAAACATGGAGTTCTTTTATTTTTGAACTTCATGTATAGCATAGAAACTAAAGGTTTTTTTGATAACATTAACTTCCTATATCCACTTTCTACTAGAGGAATAATACTTTTAGAACTGGTTTTTGCCTTATGATCTCCTTTACTGCACTTTGCTTTCCAACAATCATATGTCATTTCTGTAAATGAAAAAAGCAAGAAGTTATACTAAAACAACTAAAATAGATATGCTAGCCTCAAATTCTGACTTGAATAGTTTGGCTTCAATTATAATAGAACTCATACTGGGGACCACCTGTGAGCAAGTCGAGGAATCCTATGTGTGCTTCCTTAAAAGCCATTACACATTTGTGGTACAGTGATCTGAATTTCTTTGTCACCATTATAAAACTTTAATTTCATGTACTTCATTTGATATAACCAAACCATCCTATATTTTTTTAAGTCACTTCAGTCGTGTCTGACTCTGTGCGACCCCACAGACAGTAGCCCACCAGGCTCCCCTGTCCCTGGGATTCTCCAGGCAAGAACCATCCTATATGCTTCACAGAATAACCTTTGAAAAGAAGCATGAGCCATGCTTTAGAGGATAAAGTTTTTCTTACAAGGTACTCTAAAAGACAAAGTTCTATTCATTTTAATTTTTAATTAATTTTACTATTATTATTTTTTGGCCATGCCACACAGCTTGCGGGATCTTAGCTCCCTGACCAGGGATTGAGCCTGCATCCTTGGCAGCGAAAGTATGGTGTCTCAACCGCTGGACGACCAGAAAATTCCTAAGTCAGTCATATTTATGAATTAAATTTCTTTTGCATGACTTTTTGTAAATGATCGTTTAATGAATTTTGCAACATAATTTTCATTTCTTCTTTGAAAGTAACTTGCCCACCTAATACTTTTTTTGTTGTCTTCAGAAGACTTTTTCTCTACAAAAACCTAATTAAGGACGTTGCACCAATTTACTCTTACTTCCTTCTTGTTCACTGAGTTTAAAATGGGTATAGGCAAGAATGCCAAATAATGTACATAACATGCCAAGACCCTGATTAATTGACAACGGATCCTTGAATAAAACATATCCTCCAAATAAAGTAATGCAGAACTTGAAGTGTCCAAACATGTTATAGCTGAGGTTTATAGATAAGGATAAAAAATAACAACAAGCTAGATGTTTTATATTGTCTCCCCTCTCACTCACACACACACACACACAAACACACACTAAGCAAAGGCTTCCGATGGCTGGAGAGAACTGCATGAAACACAGGCTGAAGAGCAGCTCCCAAGTCTAAAGAACAGGAACTTCAGTGAAGTCCTGGGTGAACCCTAGTTTCTTTGGGTAGCTGCTAGTAATTAATCAGTGACAGGAGACTCCCTCAACTCTCCCTGCTGACCTCCCCAAAGAAGAGAAAAAGGGCTACGACACAAAGTTGGGAAAGGGATTCAGAACAAGGTACAGAGACGCTCTTTTGTAGAGCAATTTGTGATGCTGTTTTATGGAGCCCTTTCTAAACTCCCCTTGGCAAATGAAATGAGATGTAAGGCGCTGACTCAAGGGCAACACAGCCAGTATGCTTAAGCTTAGGAGGGAATCAGGGACAGGGGAGGACTAGCCCTGAGCACCAGCGACTTGCCAGGCACTATGCCAGATACATATCTAACATCATTTTATAATATTTAAGCATCATATTTCCCTTCACTGCAATAGCATTCTTCTCATTTACAACAGTGGAGGCTGGAGGATTTTAAGTAATTTAGATCACAGAATTAATAAGTGGCAGGGCCAGAGGTCAAACACAGATGGGTCTATTTAACTCTAAACTCCATGTTTGAGTTGAATTTAGTGCCCGTAACTTGCTGCTGGAGTAAGCCATTTCCAAATTACTGTTCATTTAAAAGGCTAACTAAAGACACAACTGGTACCTTTACAAATTATTCTTACTGAACTTTAAATTGTTTTTTCTATATGAATTAGTACTTTACTATATTTCAGATGTCTGATACGTACCCATGTACTCTTCCTAATAATACCAGAAAGAGCTACCACTCTGTCCCGGTGTCATTGTGAGGATTAACTAAGCTAATATACGCAAGGCTTTGAGCACCAGTAAGGTCCCTATATGTGAGCTATTTACAGCAGTGCTGTGCTGTGCTTAGTTGGTCAGTTGTGTCTGACTCTTTGTGACCCTATGGACTATAGCCTGCCAGGCTCCTCTGTCCATGGGGATTCTCCAGGTAAAAATGGGTTGTCATGGTCTCCTCCCAGGGATCTTCCAAACCCAAGGACTGAACCCTGGTCTCCCACATTGCAGACAGATTCTTTACTGTCTGAGCCACCAGGGATGCCCAAGAATACTGGAGTGGGTAGCCTATTCCTTCTCCAGGGGAACTTGCCAATCCAGGAAATGAACCGGGGTCTCCTGCATTACAGGGGATTCTTCACCAGCTGAGCTACCAGAGAAGCCCATTAACAGCGATACTTACACCTAATAAACACTGGCCAGGTGCTGGACACACATTCTCTCAGTCACTTACAGCAACCTAATCAGGTAGGTACCATGACCCCCATTTCATAAATGATGAGAGTGGGACCAGAGGTCTCCCACAGCTCGCTGAGGCCGCAGCAGAGGTGCAGCTGCATGCCTGGACCTGTCCAACCTCAAAGTCCAGGTTCCCTCCTCTGTTCGGAGCCCAACTAAGCAACCAGGAAGTTCTGTCTGGGCAGGAGAGCACAGGTCAGGTCACCACAGGTCAGGTTACCAGGATACCTGTGCTTGCCTCCCTCAGGAGGGGTAATTTTCCTGTGGGACAGAGGACCTTCTCAAGGATGTTAATTATAACCATAATAAAATGGGCTTCATTTTCAATTATGAGCTATCTTCAAGTGCACTGGCTCCCACACGTCAGCATTTCCTTACTCCTCAGCCTTTCTTTTAAGTGGTCAAGTCTCTTAAAGATATTTATATGAGAGGAAAAGCAAATTTAAAGAAATTCTTCAGTGAATCCTTTTGTAAATTAGAGAAAAAAAACCAGGAGCAAGCTACATTCAACATCTCCAACTCCTCTAATTCTGCACTTTCGTCCAGTCGGCTTCCACGTGGACACTGAAGTTCTTGTCAAAATCATCAGTGCCTGCGCCTCACCAAGCCCCTTCCTCAATTACCTGAACCTGACTTGGCAGCAGCCTTGGACACAGCTGACTCCCCTCCTCCTCACTTGGTTTCTACACCCTCTCCTCCTTCCTTCCACCTCAACTGCCCCTTCCGCCTGGCTCCTGTCATCTCTGCAAACTCTCAACACTGAAGTGACCCAGGACTTGATCGTTAGACACCATTTTTTCTTCTTCCTGTGTGCTTAGTAATGTCAGCCAGACTCACTGCTTCAAACCATGTCTACACACCACCAACTCTCTCCAGAATACCTACGGCCAAGACCTCGATCTTGAACTCTCCGACTTGTTTCACTCCAAACTGAGCACCTGGTCTTCCTCCCCACCTCCCCACCTCCTTCGGGCTGTCCTATTTCAGTCTATGGCAACTGTACTCCACCAGGGGCTCAGGCTCAAAGCTAGGTGAGTCAACCTTCTTTCCTCTCTCATTCTCCACATCCAATCTGCCTGCAAAACCTGCTGGCTCTACTTGGAAATATATCCAGAGTCCAATCACTGCTCACTGCGTCCATTGTGACTCTCCTGGAACCAAACCAGCGTAGTTTCTAAATTAGCACACTGCAGCAGCAGCAGATGGCTTTCCTTCATCTCTTGCCCCTTCCAATGCAGCAGTTCTCAACTGGGAGTGATTCTGTCGTCTGGAAGGACACGTTTTTGGTTTTCATAATTGGGGAAAAGGGTGCTACTGCTATCTGGTCAGAGGAGGCCAGAAATGTTGCTAAACATCCTCCAATGGACAGGACAGGCCTCTGCAACAAACAACTGTCCGGATCAAAAGGTCAGTAGCACTGAGGTTGAAAATCCTTGCCTTGCCTGTTCTCAACACAATAGCCCAGAGGGATCCTACTAAAACAGACATAAAATCATGTCATGTCCCTGCTCAATGGCTTCATATCTCATGTAAAAGCTCTGCTCAGTCTGACCCCCTATTACTCTTACTCTGAGTCCTCCTAAAGCCACCCTGTGTTCCCCCTGCTCCAGCCACACAGGTTTCTTGTTCCTACCAGTCTCTCGCCTGCTGTTCCCTCTCCCTGGCAAAGCTATCCATCCCACTCTGCGTGGAGCAACCTCCTTCTTTCAGGTCTTTACTCAAAAGTATCCGTTTTGCTGAGGTCTTCCTGTCTCCCTTCCGAACTTCACCCTGTCCCCAATATTCCACAGCCCTTTCCCTGCTTCATCTTTTTCTCCTTGTCACTTGACACTAACACTGCATATGCACATTTCATTTCTTATTTACAGCCTTTCTCCCCAGAACTTAAGCCTGTGAGAGCAGAGATTTTTGTCTGCTCACTGTGTCTTCAATGCCTGACATACAGTAGATACTCAGTATGTGAATATTTACTAAGTCAAGGAATGGCTTACAGTGGGCGTTTAGTTAATATTTGTTGAATGAATGAATGGATGTTCTTAGTTAGGGCACATACTTAGATGCCTTGATCTGGCAGCACAAGTCCTGGCTAGACCACCCAGGTTCAAACCTGGACACCACACTTGGCGGGTAACTCCAAGGGAGTTATTCAACCCCTCTGCTCCTCCACTTCCTCTTCTGCAGAACAAAGACAGAATTTACTTCATTGAGCTGCTATAAAAACTAACTATTAATACACAGAAGGTGTTTCAAACAGTGCCTGGCACAGAAGAAACGTAAAGTGTTGCTTTTGTTTTTTTAAAATTATTACTATTAGAACTGTTGTTATTTATTGACAGCTGTCAAATATGCTGCTTCCATACTTTGTGGACAGCTCAGTGTTCACTCATTATAGGTGAAATGCTAAAAATGGGCAGCTGAGTTTGATTAAGATCTTCAAGTCATGACTTCACTCCTTGATGTGAAGTAATATTGAGAAAAGCAGGCACACCCAGCCAGACAAGTACAAAAATAAACTCACAAGCCAGAGTGACTGGTCTGAAATTATTGTTACTTAGATGAACCACTCCTTTGTATTATTATTAAACTACCAATAACTGAAAAGTGATGGAAACCTAAGTATTTAGCTCCGTATTCACTCAACAAATGTTTATGTGCAAGGACTGGTGCTCTGCATTAATTCTGACACGGGAAGAGCTCACCTATTCCTTAAGAAAACTCAAAAGCATTTATGATACAGAAAGCTAACCCATCTCCTCAGTTCAGTTTGTTAAATCTCCATAAAGACTAAAAATAACCCAATCTACTCAGTTTAGGCCATGCAACATAAGTGTGAGACTCACAAAGCAATCAGTGTGACAGAGTTTTGGAGAATATAAAAGATTATACATTTGTGAATTGTTAGGAAAAGGATACGTGACTGGTGAAGTGTTCCCAATGATCCAATAAATCGACAAGTTCACCATGAAAGCTATTACTCCAGAGAGCAGGACCATCAGCTACAAACAAACCAAAAGAATCATTAATGAAAAGCAGCTGCAATCATTACAATCATCAAGTGAAAATATACTTCATCAGGAACTTCTGTCAACCATTAGAAACAAGACCTTTTTTTTGGCCACACCGCAGTGCCTTGTGGGATCCTAGTCCGATCAGGGTACCAAAACTGGGACCCCCTGCAGTGGAAGCGTGGAGTCCAAACCACTGGACTGCCAGGGAATTTCCCAAAATAAGATTTTTAAAAAGAGATAATCAAGTTCGGAGAAAGCAAGAACTGAGCATAAAAAAGCAGAATAAGTAGTATTTGAAACTGCAATTCTGTCTACAAAATGCAATGGAAAATTCTTCAACAATATGCTGACTCTGAATGTAAATTGCCAGGTTAGTTTTTATCTATCCAGTGAAAAATTATTTTGTAATAATTTCTTATTATAAAAGTAATATATATTCATTATGGAAAAATTAGAAAATAAAGATGAGCAAAAAGAACATAAGGAATTTTCTTCCTTCTACTTTTACCAAGATGTAATTGACACACAGCGCTGTGTAAGTTTCAGGTGTACAGCATCATGATTTGACCTACGCACATTACAAAATAGGATTCCCTTGTAGCTCAGTTGGTAAAGAATCTGCCTGCCATGCAAGAGACCCATGTTCGATTCCTGGGTGGGAAAGATACCCTGGAGAAGAAAATGGCAACCCACTCCAGTATTCTTGCCTGGAGAATCCATGGACAGAGGAGCCTGGCAGGCTACAGTCCATGGGGTCGTAACTGTCAGACACGACTGAGCAACTAACTCATAAGCCAACCAACCATTATGGAATGGGTACCGGAGCAAGAATAGAGAACATCTACCATCCACACATATACAAAATTTAACATACAGGAAAAAGTATTTTTCCCTGTGAAGAGAACTCATAAGGAATTCTTATAATCCCAACCACTCAGCACAGTTAATACATTGGCATATATCCTTTCACACCTTTTTTCCTTTGAATTGCTCATTTTATTCTTATTTAAATTGAATCAGTGGGCATTCATTCGATATCCACAAAACTAGGCCAGGCCTTATAAGGAACACAATGGGTTCTTGCCCTCAAAGATTTCAGAAACCACTCAAGGACATCATAAAAATCTTTATAATATAATCACAGCTTATACTTACACAGTGCTGACTAAGCAACAAGAATTGTTCTAAATATATTACATGTACTAACTCATTTAATTGTTGCAAACAGCCATGAGAGAATAAAATATTTTCCCTTTTTACAGACAAGAAAACAGCACAAAGGTCAAGTAACTTGCCTAAGACACACAGTTAGTAAGTGGAAGAGCCAAGATCTAAACTCAGGGCAGTCTGATTCTGGAATCTCTGCTCCTAACTGGCTCTGCTGTGCTACCTCTTAACCAAACGAAGCTTCCCCAGTGGCTCAGCAGTAAGGAATCTGCCTGCAATGCAGGAGGTTTGCATGAGATGCAGGTTCGGTCAGAGTCCCCGAAGAAGGAAATGACAACACGCTCCAGTATTCTTGCCTGAAAATTCCCATGGACAGTCCATGGTGTCAGAGTCAGACACAACTGAGCGACTAAACGACAGTGCGATACAAGATGCACAGCTCAGGCAAGAAGAGAAAATCAGTCTTGAGCTCTAACCTCATTAACAGGCAAGCAGAGAATAGGTTCTGTAGGGCTGTAGTTGTCCTTTGGGGCTGGAATAGCAAGAAAAGTCTTTGGATTTCAAATGCATGTTTAGATTAGAAAAAGAAATAACAGCGGCAGGAAACAGCATGGGTCAAAGCAGAGGAACAGAAGCCGAGGTGTGTGCACAGGACGTGGGTAAACCTGCGTGGCTGAGGATGGGAGACAATGGGCTGTCCCACTGTAGACACGCATGACATTCTGTCCACACATATCCCGTAATTTCCTGTTCAAAGTTAGAAAACAAGTCAGACAGAGAAAGAAATATCATATATCGCTGATATGCGGAATCTTAAAAAAAAAAGATACAAAAGATACAAATGAACTTTTGTATAAAACAGAAACAGACTCACGGACTTAGAGAACACACTCATGGTTACCAGGGGTGAAGGGTGGGGAGGAGGGATAGCTAGGGAGTTTGGGATGGACATGTACCCACTGCTATACTGAAGATGGATAGCCAACAAGGATTCACTATAGAGTGCAGAGAATTCTGCTCAATATTCTATAAAAAATAGGGAAAAGAATTTGAAAAACAACAGATACATGTATATGTATAACTGAATCACTCTGTTATATACCTGAAAATAACACTGTTAATCAACTATCTGCCAATATAAAATAAAATATTTAAAAAAGGTTATAAAACCATTATCTACTGCTGAAATAGAATTTAGAGAAAATATTAGTTACAATTTGAACTATTAAGGAGTTTAAATTCCAAAGAAAACATGTCATATTTGAAGACTCTTTCTGTCCCATATGGGTTTTCTCAGTTTTTAAATCAGTGCAGTTGTAACTAGACAAGGGGAGTTGGATTTGCTATCTTTTAATTAGAAACAGTAATACCTTACTTTCTTTTTTTAAACAACAGTGAGGCCCACTAAATTTTTAACTAAGAGAAATTTGCCCCTTAAAGATCTTAAAAATTGTTTCTAGGAATGTATCATTGTTAATTTTACAGAGTTTACAGTATGTCACAAGCCTATTGCTTGATGACCTTCACATCATTGAAAACACAATTACACTTTGAGACAATGATGCCCTCTAGAGACAATGAAGGTGATTCTCCCTTATTCAGTAGTCTCAGACTGCTGTGCTCCTGTTTTTTTGACCTTTATTTATGGTCTTTCTGCTGAGGTCCTCATTTTTAAATGTCAGAGGACCAGTCACATAAAGCCTCTCCCCTTCTAGTCTAAGGTACCCAAACTACAGTGGTTTGATAAATTACCACCACCACCAAAACCGACATGCCCAAGCCCTGCGTTAAATGTATGGGAAGCAGAAGTTCTTTTCGTAAGTAGGGGAACTATACTTTCTAACTTTATTAAAACAATGTCCCCAAAGTACAGACCCCTTCGATTTGACAATTCCATTCTAAGACTCTATTTCACAGAATAAAAAGTCTCAGTTCATAAGGCCACATGTACAAGGCTGTTTATGCAATACTGTTTATGGTAGTTAACAACTGTAACTATTATACAGGCATCAAAAGAATGATGTGAAGATATTTTTATGAGACACTGTTAAGTGAGAAAAGCAAGATATAGAAAATCATAAGTCCCTGCTAACACAGCAGGGTCCCAATAAAGCCTTGCTTGAATTTCTTAAAAAAAAAAAAGAAAATCTGTATAATATGATCCCACTTTTGTAAAAGAAACAAGTGTATAATTTAAGTATACATATGTGTATGTATGCTGGGCATGTTGTATGTGTTTATATGAGGGTATGTACAGCACAGAGAAAAATATGCAAGAACAAACACTAGAAGGTTAACATGACTTACTTCAAGGAGAAGGAGTGGGGTAATGGGATGATGACGTGTGTATGGGAAGCGGGGCTGGGGAAAAGGAACCCAGGAAAAAAAAAAAAATAAGTAATACGGTTACATATCTATGAAATTAAATATACACACACAGGCATGTATCTGTGGATTCAAAAAGATCCATGAAATGATCATTACCAAAGAGGTAAAGGTGATTATCCTTGTGTGGCAGGATTCATGGGGACTTTCAGTTTATAATTTTATGTATGTTCAAAAATATATATAATACAAACTATGTATATTATTACAATAAAATCAACAAAGCTATATTTTCATTATAAAAAAATAAATGCCCCAAATATTTGTGGGCTATATAGCTTGGCATTACTGTGGAAGGTGACAGCAGCCATAGTGGAAAAGCCAATATGGTTTTTCCAATAGTCATGAATGGATGTGAGAGCTGGACCATAAAGAAGGCTGAGCACTGAAGAGCTGCTGCTTTCAAACTGTGGTGCTGGAGAAGACTCTTGAGAGTCCCTTGGCCAACAAGGAGATCAAACCAGTCAGTCCTAAAGGACATCGACCCTGAATATTCATTGGAAGGACTGATGCTGAAGCTTCAATACTTTGGCCACCAGATGATGTGAAGGGCCCGACGTGATGCCGGGAAAGACTGAAGGCAGAAGGAGAAAGGAGCGACAAAGGATGAAATGGTTGGATGGCATCACTGACTCAATGGACATGANAGTCCTAAAGGACATCGACCCTGAATATTCATTGGAAGGACTGATGCTGAAGCTTCAATACTTTGGCCACCAGATGATGTGAAGGGCCCGACGTGATGCCGGGAAAGACTGAAGGCAGAAGGAGAAAGGAGCGACAAAGGATGAAATGGTTGGATGGCATCACTGACTCAATGGACATGAGTTTGAGCCAGCTCCAGCAGATACTGAAAGACAGGGAAGCCTGGCATGCTGCAGTCCATGGGGTCGCAAGGAGCTGGACACAACTGAGCGACTGGACAACAAATAGGCTTGCATAGCATAGTAATCAGGCATCAGAAGCCCTGAATTCAAGCCCTGGTTTTTTTCACTGACTAGCTGTTGCACCCTAAGCAAGTCCCTTCACCTTTCTCTGCCTCAGTTTCTTCATCTAAAGAATAATCTCTGGGCTTCCCTGGTGGCTCAGTGGTAAAGAATCCGCCTCCCAATGCACAAGAACAGGTTCAATCCTTGGTCCCAGAAGATCCCACATGACTCGGGGCAACTAAGCCCATGCACAGCTACTGAGCCCGTGTTCTAGAGACCGAAAGCTCCAGCTACTGAGCCCACACGCCACAACTGCCGAAGCCTCACTCCCCAGAGCCCGCCTCCACAATAAGAGAAGCCACCGCAATGAGAAGCCCGCACACCACAACTAGAGATGAGCCCCTGCCTGTCGCAACTAGAGAAAAGCCTGCACAGCAACAAAGACCCTGAACAGCCCCCAAATAACTAACTAAACAATAAAGTTAAATTAAAAAAAAAAGAATAATCTTACCTTGCCTCCCTTAAATTATAAAGATTAAATGTGAGAATGGATCTGAGCTAGCACTCTGAAAACAAAAATTGCATTAATAATTATTACTGTCTTGTTTCTTAGACACCCACCTAAACAATTAGAACTTACCAAAGCAGAGACTGACCAGGGCCCAAATATTCCTCCTTCTGCGAACACTGGCTCAAAGAAGGGCACAGCGACCAGCAACATGGCAGATGACATGGGGGCCTGGTAGTACAGCAACTGCATCGAGTTTACTTGCAGTTCATGCTGCTTGGCCCCTACCCACTGAAATTCAGAAGAGAGAACAAGTTAGGCGGAAAAAACAGTGGTACTCAACAAAGGAAAGATGCAACTTTGGCCACAAACATGGGAATGAGGGGCAGGGCTCAGGGAAGAGGAAATGCCTAAGATATCAAAGATCAATAATACATATGTATATCTTGTAAGTTCCTTGGATAAAAGAAGTGTTCTATATTCCATGTCTGATCATTAATTTTCTTACTATTAAAGGAGGGAAAAAAACTCCTCTCTTCCCTCCAGATTCTAGTCAATGTGGAAAATCAATGCACAGGTACCAGAGATCTTGGGAAAATTAGGCAGGTATGGATATTTATATGCAGGAATAAGCAGGCTGATCTTCATAAGCAGGACAAGCAGGAATACAGATGCACTGTCAAGACTTCGTTTCTTTCTAAAAACGGCCCCCCAAATGAAGCCTGGGAGGCAGGGCGGACTCTTAACTGGAGACGAACATAAACCTCATTTATCCCAGGTGGCCACCAACGTGTGTGGTCAGAAAGGTGTGTGAGGGCTTTTCGTTAACTTCAGAAAACTCAATTAGTGGCAGAGTAGAAGGAACCTCCCTCTCTATGGCTGACTTTTCTGTGAATAATCCCCCCTAATAAACTAGAGATAATCACAACCCCTAAAAAGGCTACCCTTAGAACAGACACTCCACAGCCTCAAACCCTTTCAGTTCTCAAAATGCTTCAGAAACATAACTGAAAAAGAGGCTTTAAAGAAAGTTTGATAGGACTGTCTGAATATAAGACCTGGCAAGAACAGCCAGGCTGTTTTGAATAACTGCTCCTACATAATTCTTTTTCCTGTAGGTCCGGGTATCCTGTTACATAAACGCTAAGTCTATAGAAATTCACCAAGACAAAAATAGAAGAGCAGGAAATGTGAAGCATTATCCTGCCAGCCTTAATAAGAGTCTGCTGTGAACATGAAGGACAAAGAGTTGATTCTTTGCTTGGGACACCACAGTGAGCGAAAATGAATACAGAGGGTGTACGCACAGCCCTGCGTGGCCTTAGCAGCCTCTGTGGGCAGCTGCATGTCTGACACGAGATAGCAGGCCTGGAGTGGTGGTGACTCTCAGGCCTCCACTTGCCCTCACTGCAGCGCAGCCTGGCTTCTGCTTGTCACCCTTCTCATGAAACTGCTCCCCGACAGGGCACCTTCACCTCCAGCGGCCACACTGATGGACCGCCCTCGGCCCCCTTCCAGCTGGAGCCCTCTGCAGAACCTGCAACTGCTCTTGGAAGAACCTGACCGCTGGTTTGTGCTACTTTCTCATTCACCTCTTCCTTCCCTACTATCTGTAAGGGAGATGTCTGGCTTTCCTCTTTTACCTCCCCAACTTATCTTTTCCTATCCGTTGACACCTAGAGCTCTAACCTTCTTCCTTGAGCATCCTTTAAGTCACTCCTTTAACAGCTTAGTGATCATTTCACTTAGATCATCTGCAGGAGCTTATTTAGGATTAAGCTGATTACTTTTGTCCCCAAATAAGATCCTCCTGTGTTGCTCCAATAATTAATGATATAATCTCCTCCAAGGATCAGACTCATTTTCAGTAGAGTCTGCACTCTCACATTCAGTTGAGTCTTACTAATTCTTTCTCCAAAAGGTGTCTGGAGTTTGATTTTTCCTTTCCATGTCCAGTACCACTGTCCTTGTTCATTTCCTTCCTGTCTTCCCCTTAAACCATGGAGCACTTTCTGACTGCTCTGCCTGTCAAACTGTCTTCCCGCTTATTCATTCTTCACTGCCCCCAGAAGTTTCTAGAACACAGGGAATGATCAACTCACTGTCCTCTCTGAACTCCTGTCCTGGTACCTGCAAGATAAAGGGCACACTTCCTCCACATGATACTCAAGACTCTGCCATCTGGTCTCATCCACCCCTCAGCCTTGTCTTTCCACCATGCAACTACAGTCTGGTCTCACCAAAAAGAACCAACTTTTCCAAAAATGTGATGTATTTTCACACATCATTGCAAAGACAGACCTCTGCTATATTACTCTGCTAAGCAAATTCCTACTCGTTCTTCAATTTGAACTTTCCCATAAAGCCTTACCTCACCACCACCTCCTTGCAGAACTGTCTCTCTTTCTGTGGTGTTCCTCAGAACTTCCCTCATACCCTGAGCTGTACTACCTGTGATCAGCTTTCTCCATGCATTTCTTCGATACTGGATTATAGCTCCTTTTCATCTCTGTATCAAGGCTGAGTATAAAGCAGAAGAAATGTCTGCTGAATGGAGGAAAGAATCATCTTTCTACAACTAAATCTTAACAGCTCTTAATTCATCTTAACTCATTCAGCTCTTAATTCATCTCTTAATTCCTTTCAATGCCCTAGTAGTATGAGAAGAAATAACTTGGAAATTATACAAGGATACAATAGGAAAATACAACTTTCCTTAAACTGAATTTTTTGGGGAATATATCTATTCTGTAACCATACTTTTACCATTTACCAATAATCAAAAACACTGCCCATAACTTAAGTCTAGTCTACAATCATTCCTTGGTCAATCTCATTTCAAATATCTACCTGAGAGATACAGAATTCTTTGATTCCAATCTATATCAATTTTGAAACTTGTCTGAACAAAAATGGTCATATTGGCATGGCCAGTGAGTACTGTGAGTACTCTGAATTGAAATTATACGTGAAGGATACAAGAAATTCTAACGTTCAACAAATAAAATTTCTTGCTCTAACAAATGATTCACCCTGAATCAAAAAAGTCCATTTAACAAAAAATATAAATAGTATCTAATTAAAATTTTAAAATTTTAAACTCATTGAAGTATGCCCAAATGCAGTTTTCTTAAAGCACAAACCTGAACTTCCTCTGATTTCTCTCTGTAGTAAAAATACCTTGGGGCCAAGTGACAACACCTAGTGGGTGCTCCATCCTTTCATGTCACTGCTCTCTTTTATTTAAACTGCTTTTCTGCCACTAAGAAATTTATTCAATCCCAGAATTTTCAAAATAACAATGTTTCTGAACTAACCAGTACTAGAAAATGCTAAGACCGCATTATTAAATTCCTAACATTCATAATAAAAATGCCTTAGTACACAACTAGTGGACGCTTGTGAACAAAGTAAAATTGATCCCACATTTGGCTCTGATTCCCCATGCAGGCATACCCAGAATTTTCAGTCCAAGGTTCTCAGTATAGAGAAAATACTGTTTCACTGTACCCTTCGTCATTCATTATTCTTTTCCCCACTATATAAGAAACAAACAAAAAATACTTGTTGAGATTTTACGATAATGAAGTAAATAAATCCATGAACAAGTTTTCAGTAAATGCCTCCCACAGGCAAGGCATCAGGCTAGTGCAAGAAGTGAAATACCCATTGCTATAAAATCCTAACAGAGACAAATGATTAGAGTATACAAGCTGTAACAGCAGCAAGATTTATAAATCTGAAATTTTCCTTTCCTGTTCAATTTTTTGGATCTGTACTTATTCCTTCATAGAACATCATAACTAAAGAGTAAATGATAAATACCATAAAACCCATGAACACAATCCTCAAGTAAAAAAGTCTTATTAACTCATTTTGTAAGGATTTCCCAAAAAACATTATACCATCACCCGAAACTCAGACTGTAAAGTGTGGGTATTATACACTTACAAACAGGTAGGGAGACACTTGGTGAACACCATACAACCACATTTCTGTCTCCTTTCTTCTCTTCAACTTGAGTCAGACAATTTATGCAATTATGCTTTCTTCCCAACAGTCTATTGTCTCTATACTGTATTGCCTAAACCTTGGGGCAAAGCTTCAAAATTTATGAAACCTGCTAAAAGGCACATAAAGAAAAAAAAAAATTACCAACCACTTGATAAAGGGATGTAACTAAAACACCAAGAGCAGCAAACACCGTTCCAAGGAAATTAAACTTCACATCGTAATAAGAATTTAGGATTACACCTAAAGTTATAGGAATCTGTAAAGAAAAAGAAGTAAATGTTGTTCAGATTAAATTTATGAGACATAAAATTAGTATTCCTTTCACAGTGTCTTACAAGGTTAACCATAAAAATGTCACTAGGAAACAATGAACCTCTACAAATATTCTTCCATGTGGAAAAAAAAAAAAAAAAGAACTGTTAATCCTACTTCCTCAAAGTTGAATAAAATAATTTTATATTTTTGTTCACATTTAATTTTACTTAAAGTTCTGGGTAAAATAATGAGTCGATGCATTGCACTTTGCATGAAAATACCACATGCGAGCACATCAGAGTAAATGGACTACAAAACTAGTGTCTAAACAACATATAAATACAAGAGTATAACCAAAAAAAGCATTAAGATTTTAAGTTCTGTAAGTTATTAAGTACTAAAATTATTTTAGCCCATCTTTTTTTATGTAAAGACTATGAAACTTCTGCAGTATGTCAACGCAAACATATCCTGAGAGACATTTAATGTTTATCATAAAGTCAGTTTGATATTTTCAACTTAATCCGATACAGACATGCATCACTCAATACAGCTTTCTTTCTTACTCAGAAATCACAGCATAAGGATTTCCATCAAGCAGTAGTTACTAAAACTCACACAAGCACACTCAACTGTGCTGAAAGCCCAACAGAGAGCCACGATGGCTTTTTTTCACCTTTCCCAAATAAGCATGAAGTTCACAAATGACTCAAGTGTGGATTTGACGATCATGGGAAAGAGGATGGCGCAAGGTTACCCAAACTTCCCGGGGGAGAAAGATGGTCCAGGTGAGTTGTTAGAGGCGCACTTCACCCGGCTGAAGCTACTCACCAGCGTGAGCCGTATTTTGGTGGAGAAGGTTTTCTTGTAGCAGAGGGTCTGGATGACTATGATTACCGGCGTGGTCATGGCCTTAGCCAGCTGATAGGTGCCTATGGTGTTATTCTGCAAAGATAAGTTGGTGAAAACCACGAAGCCACAGAAGCTGAGGGCCAGGAGGAGGAGCTTGGAAGGCGGCAGACTTTTGGGGGCAAAGATGTCCAGCTTCTGGCAGACGTACAAGCCCAGCCAAGTGACCAAGAAGTGAACCAGGGTCAGGCTCATGTTGGGGAAGCCGTAGTGGACATAGATCCATTTGTTTAGGAACACAATGCAGATGGACACCAGCAGATTGAGTAGGAGCCCGGCCGCGATGCGCCCGTTGCCCCGTACTCGATCCGCCAGCGATGCCATGACTCTCGCGTAGCCAGGGGCCGTCAGCCTCGGAAAGGGGCGCCCGGCCTGTCCCCGGCTGCCCTCTCCCTCCTCCTCCGCCGCCGCGTTCTCCCAGCCGCCGGCTTCACGGTCCGGCTGCAGAGAGACATTCGACCTTCGGGTCCCAGCAGAGTAGCAACCTCAGCGAAGCACACATGCTCTGCCGCCGCCCATTCAGTCTGCGACTACGCGGCAGCACGTCCCGCGCGCCCGGCCCCCTTTCATCCGTGGTCACGTGGCTCGGGGAATCCGCGCTTCCGCCCTCGAACAGTTAGCGGAGCAGCTAACCTGCGCAGGCGCGTGGCGCTCTGGCTGAGGCGAGCCGAATCCTTGCCCTACCACATGAGTTAGCTAAACTCGGCTATGCCGATCTGGGACCCCTTTCTTGTTGGACGTTTCCTGTGTATTGTTTTGATCCACTTGTTAGCTACTGTTAGTGTTGAGCAAATTTAGTCCTTATCAGAGGGAAAAGCATTACTTCTTGAAAGCATAGTTTAAACCATTTTATTTATAAAATCTAAACATACAGAAGAGTAGACTGTACGACGAACCTACGTATATACTCATCGTAGGTACTATTCAGATTTTTTTTTTAAGTTTGGCTTTTCATTGTTCTAGAAAAGTGTCCATTTTACTTAGACGTTCTAGTGTATTTCGTCAGAACTGTGCATATCTTTTACATATTTTTATTTCATCTGTTGTTACATCACTTTATTTATTCTAAACATCCATTTGAGTTTTCTTTGTCCTTTGATTAGTCTTGTGGATAACTATTTTACTGGCCTTTTCGAAAATTCTGATTTTGTTTCATTACTTTTTTCATTCTTTCTCTCCTGATTTATTCAATAGAAAGCTTAATTCATTTTTTATTTAAAAATAAAAAGATGTAAAGCTGTGAGTTCCCTCTTTTAGAATACCTTTGCACACAGTCTTCAGGACAATGTAATATTGTCATTTTCCTTAATTCTTTAGTATGATTGACAGTTTTCATTTCCTCTTTGAATTGAGAATTATTCAGATATCGAGCACCTGTTTTGTGCCAGGCACTGTATTTGGTACTTGGTGGATACTGGCAAGTAAAGCCAGACAAAACCCTTTCTCACAGATGTCAGTGAGAGAAGACATACAATTATAAACCACAACAAATGAAAGTGTCTGAAGAAGTAACAAAATATGATTCTATGAATGCATACTAAGAGAGCCTGATCTAACTTGGGGAGGAAGTCAAGGAAATGATTCAAATTAAGATGAGAAGTTAATTAGGGGAAGTCCAAAGTCTGGCTTTCCTAACAGGGTCTTCCCAATAATGCTTTTCTTCCTGTCATGCCACCACACTCTACCAATTCTTACTAGAGTTGTGTGCCTTTTCAATTGTATGTTCACACTGCCATCTGCTCTTCCAGTTTGGATCTGCAGAACTCAGCAGTGATTTACTGTTTACCTCATTTGCTCTCCAGTTAAGAACCTAGACTTAGATAGCCTGTCTTCTTTTAGTCTACTCAATTCATTGTTTCCTTGTGAGAACAGATTTAGACTGATAATCTTAACATGATTGATAAATTTTATTTTTATCACTCCTCTAGTTCGCTTAGAATATGTGAAGTTAAAATATGAACTCTGAAATTTGGGTAAAAATATTAAATATTTAATCGATTACAACTGCCTTGATTAAAGGCATCCATGATCCTAATCTCAATTTCTGACATTCACCCAGTTGCCCATGTTTCAGAACTTTTGTACATCTCCAGGCTGATGTAGTTGGTTAAGTGGCTTTCTCTACCTTCTTCACCAAAGCACAGTAGCCCTAATCCTTACTAGTCCTGACATGTGATTATTATCCTTCGTCTCATTGACAGATGTTGGAATAGAGGTAATGAATGTTATCTTGCAGCTAGAATAGATGAGTTCAGTTCAGTTCAGTCCCTAAGTCGTGTCCAACCCTTTGTGACCCCATGAATTGCACTACACCCCCTCCCTGTCCATCACCAACTCCCAGAGTTTACCCAAACTCACATCCATTAAGTCGGTGATGCCATCCAGCCATCTCATCCTCTGTCATCCCCTTTTGCTTCTGCCCATAATCCCTCCCAGCATCAGGGTCTTTTCCAATGAGTCAACTCTTCACATGAGGTGGCCAAAGTATTGGAGTTTCAGCTTCAGCATCANCCAACCAGTCCATTCTAAAGATCAGTCCTGGGTGTTCATTGGAAGGACTGATGCTGAAGCTGAAACTCCCAATACTTTAGCCTCCTCATGCGAAGAGTTGGAAAAGACCCTGATGCTGGGGTGGACTAGGGGCAGGAGGAGAAGGGGGCGACAGAGGATGAAATGGCTGGATGGCATCACCGACTCAATGCACGAGTTTGAGTGAACTCCAGGAGTTGGTGATGGACAAGGAGGCCTGGCGTGCTGTGATCTACGGGGTCGCAGAGTCGGACATGACTGAGCAACTGAACTGGAGTTTTTTTTGGTTTTTTTTTTTTTTTTGGCCTCCGTGAGTTGCAAGAGTTCTTTATATATGCTGGAAACAAGTTTTTTTTTTTTTTAGCCAGTTATCCTTTGGCAGATATTTTCTCCCACTCTGTGCCTTATTTTCTTAATGGTATTTTAAAAAAGCATTGTTGTTATTCAGCCACTGTCATGTCCAACTCTTTGTGACCCTACGGACTGCAGCATGCCAGGCCTCCCTGAGTCAGTGATGTCACTCAAATAATCTCACCCTCTGTCCCTCCCTGCTCTTGCCCTCAGTCTTTCCCAGCATCAAGATTTTTTTCCAGTGAGTCGGCTCTTTGCCTCAGGTACCAAAGTATTGGGAATAGTTCCAGCTTCAGCATCAGTCTTTGCAATGAATATTCAGGGCTGATGTCCTTTAGGATTGACTGGTTAGATCTCCTTGCTGTCCAAGGGACTCTGAAGAGTCTATTCCAACACCACATTTGAAAGGCATCAATTCTTCAGCAATCTTCTTTATGGTCCAACTCTCACATCCCAACAGGACTACTGGAAAGACCTCAGTTTTGACTATATGGACCTTTGTTGGCAAAGTAATGTCTCTGCTTTTTAATACACTCTCTAGGTTTATCAAAGTTTTTCTTCCAAGAAGCAAGCATCTTTTAATTTCATGGCTGCAGTCACCATTCACAGTTTTGGACCCAAGAAAATGAAATCTGTCACTTTTTCCACTTTTTCCTCATCTATTTGCCATGACAGGATCAGATCCCATGATCTTCCTTTTCTGAATGTTGAGTTTTAAGCCAGTTTTTCACTTTCCTCTTTCACGTTTATCAAGAGGCTCTTCAGTTCTTCTTCACTTTCTGCCATTAAAGTGGTGTTATCTGCATGCTGCTGCTGCTGGTAAGTTACTTCAGTCGTGTCCGACCCTGTGTGATCCCATAGACAGCAGCCCACCAGGCTCCCCTGATCCTGGGATTCTCCAGGCAAGAACACTGGAGTTGGTTGCCATTTCCTTCTCCAAAGCATGAAAGTGAAAAGTGAAAAGGAAGTCGCTCAGTCATGTCCGACTCTGTGAGACCCCATGGACTGCAGCCTACCAGGCTCCTCCATCCATGGGATTTCCCAGGCAAGAGTACTGGAGTGGGGTGCCATTGCCATATCTGAGCATAAATTTTGTATTTTGATGAAGTCTAAGTAATCAATCTTTTTACTTAATGTAACTGCTGTCTGTTGTATAGTAAATCTTTACCTATCCTTAGGTTACAAAGATATTCTCTATTTTTCTTAAATTTTACAGTTTTAGTGTTTTTATTCAGATTTATAATCTACCTCTAACTAATTTTTGTGCACAGTATCAATGAAGGGTCAAGGTTGACTATTTTCCATACAGATATTCAGTTGTTTTCCTCATAATTTACTAAACTCCACCCCAATTTTTTATTTGAAAAAATTTAAATCTTGTGCCCTTCCCATAGATTCACTGGTCGATAGAATCACTGGTTAACATTTTTTCATATTTGCTTTATCTATATAGACTTTTAAAGCTAAACCATTTCAAAGTAAAGTACAGACTTCATGACCTTTCATTTCTAAGTAACACTCTCCTACCCAGCCACAATACCAGTATCACACCTAAGAAAATTAGCATTAATTCCATCATACAAATTTACATACTCTGTCTGTCTCATGCTAGAATTTCATAGGAATTGTGTTAAACCTGTATACGAACATTGGAGGAGAATTAAAATTTTTCCTATGTTGAATCTCCAATTAATAAACATGGTATCTCTCCCCACTTATTTTGCTCCTTTGGTTTTATTAGCATTTTGTAGTTTTCTGAATAAAATCTGGTACACATCTTTTAGGTTTACACTTTCACGTCAGTTCATTCTGCTCTATTGAGTTATAAGAATTAAAGAGGTTTTGTTACGGAAACAATTATTCTTTAGAACACTTGAACCAGCATAAATCAAAACTTGAGGCAGAGTGTGAAATCTCTATACCTCTTCCCAAGTGATGCCAGGCCAGTTTCATGGTCAGCTCCTGCTGTCTGTGTTGGATACAGAAGGATCAATACCCATCTCTGATTTAAGCCAGAATGTCCTGAATTTAGATTACTTATGGTGTATTAAGATCAGTTATGGTGTATATTTATGCCAAATACAAATTCTATGACTTCCATCCCCAGCTCTTGGCACAGCATCTGTAGACACACATAAGAAACTCACCAGACAAGTCAGATGACCAACCAGGTTTGGGAACTGCTAATCTACGTCTCATTTCCTCTTAGAGCCACGTTCTACCTTTTGGTTATCTCTTATTTATAAGTCCTACACGCTAGTCAATTTGACACAAACGCTGACTCACAAACATGCACTCATCATTTACAGGCCTTGCTCATACTGATTTCTTAAACTTGCAGTGCATTACCTTTCTTGATCTCTGTCTTTGCAAATTCAATGCATTACCCAGACTCCAGCTCAAATACTACTTCCTCAGAAATCTCTTAGCTGAAAATAGTTCCTTCCTACTCAGATTACCTGTAATGGCATTTAAAAGACATATTTACTGTATTCCCCCTATTAAAAGGGCTAGATAAGATCTTACTCATTTTATAGTCCCCAAAGTACTCAGTGTTTGCTGTGTGCCATATACGATGCTAAGTCTTTACATGCTGCAACTTATGAGATCAGGTTTACTGAATGAGAATTAATAAAGCAGAAGTGGCTTCAAAGTAAAATAACAGCATAATATTATTTTAGAAAACATTCTTGCTTTGTTCACCTAGTTAACTGTAATATTTAAAAAACACTAAATTTTATGATGAGGAATTACTTATCTGGCTTAAAAATGTATCAGGATTTTCTATTTTTATAATTTTAAGATTTCAGAGTACTTATGATCACAGGGAAAAAGTAGAATAGAAAATTTAATTTCTTATTACATCACAGAGGAGCATTCCTGGAATTCATATGAACAAAAAATTTTAATTTTTATATAGTTTTATTAATAAACAGAGGGAAATGATATAATACATTAAATTTTCAAAGTCTCACCATAATATTCTTAAAAGTACAAAATTCAATGCCTAAATTTTACATTTTCCCCATGATAATGGAAAAGAAAAAGCCCAGTAATTATAAATACATATATTTTACAAAAACATTCCATTTATCATGGAAATTATCTAGATTACAAAGAATGAATGAATTATGACTGAATTTCATATCCTAATGGATCAAGGCCCTGGTCAAGGAGCATTAGAGAGGATTCTCTTAACTTCTGTAGCAATTTCCTTAATTCTTCCTTAGAAAACACCTGTTTTTAAAAAAGAGAAAATGTTAAGAATCAGAACAAAGAAGAGTGTAAATTTATAGTCACCTAATCAACCTGATTAGCTTAATGCAAGAAGAAATTCCTCTTTAAGGTTTATGTAGCCAGAGATCAGTATATTAGCATAGCTAAAAGCTACTTCTCTGGGCCAGTCAATATACTTCTAACTGCTTAGATATGTAAACATATTCTGTATAGAGAAGCACAAACATTAAAACTGGATCATTACTTTAAGAAAATCTAAGAACATTTAAAGAATATATACATCTCACAAAATGAAATATTACTACGTGTGTGCATGCTAAGTCACTTCAGTCTTCTCCAACTCTTTGCAACCCTATACACGGTAGACCACCAGGCCCCTCTGTCCATGGGGATTCTCAGACAAGAATACTGGAGTGGGTTGCCATGTCCTTGTCCAGGCGATCTTCCTGACTCAGGGATCAAATCCGAGTCCCTTATGTCTCCTGCATTAACAGGTGGGATCTTTGCCACTAATGCTACCTGGGACTCACCAAATATTACTACAAAGGACATCAAATCATTAAAATTTAAAAGTGCAAACGCTCTAAAACTTACCAGATATAGTTTGTGGCGCTCAGAGGACACCATATCTGCTAACTGCAGGCATTCCTGATACTGACCGGTACTATGCAATATGGTGTGAAGCAGAAAACACAACATTGGCAGACAAAGCTTTCTCAGTAAAATCATTTGATGTATTCTTTCATGGTCTTCCTCAGCATCCTACACACAAACCAAAATGCAACAAGTAGAAGCTAAAGAGTTTCTATAAAAAAACAAGGCGAGGTTTCTTTTTTCAGTCGTGCCACTCAACTTGTGGGATATTAATTTCCTGACCAAGGATCAAACCTGTGCTCCCTGCAGTGGAAGCCTGGGGTCCTAACCACCAGACTGCGAAGATATTCCCAAGGTAATGTTTCAATCACAGTATCGAGTAGACACGATTTTTTGGCAAAAACAATGAAGATGATCAAAATACACTTCAGAGGAGTCACAAGTCTGATAATGAAAACAAAATGCTTCTGAAACTGCATTTACTATGTCTTAAATAAACATCTGCATAAAAGGAAAAACATTAAGACTAGAGCAAAAATCAAAATAGAAAATATTAACTATTCCCCTGGATATACATAGAAGGAAACAGAGGCAGGTACTGGGCAGTCTGAAAGGGCAGTTCACACCCTGTGATTCCTGCTGGGAAGAAGGGTCAGGATGAGGGGAGAGGTGCACAAGGAGCACAGCTTCACTGCAGATACTTTTTTAAATACTTTGAATGAATTCATTATGCTTTTGTATAAGTTTATAAAAATAGAAAAGAATACAAAGATTTGAATAATACAGTGAATGGGGCAGAACTAATATATATGAGAAAACTTACTATAGAGAAAACAATGAGCATTTCTTTATAAGTATACAGGGATGTTTCTAAAAAGTTTTGTAGACACTTAAGAGTACAGAAAAAAGAGTAGACCTCTTATGTTCAGTACATTTTCTTATAACAAAGTTGAAAAGTAAAATTATTTAAATAATAAAAAGGTACCCAAAATTTCTGAAATAATCTTAAAACTTGAACGGAAATCCATAGGACTAAGTGTAAACAAAACATAAGGAGTTTCCTGGTGGCCTAGTCAGGGATTAGGATTCTGGGCTTTCATTGCCATGGCCTGGGTTCAGTTCCTGCTTGAGGAACTGAGATCCTGCAAGCTAGGCAAGACAAAAAAAGTAACATGTATCATATGTTGTGTGCTATGCTAAGTCGCTCAGTAATGTCCAACTCTTTGTGACCCCATGGACTGTAGCCCACCAAGCTCCTCTGTCCATGGGGATTCTCCAGGCAATAATACTGGAGTGGGTTGCCATGCCCTCCTCCAGGGGATCTTTCCAACCCACAGACTGAACCAGGTCTCTCACATTGCAGGCGGGATTCTTTATCGTCTGAGCAACTAGGAAAGCCCAAGAATACTGGAGTGGGTAGCCTATCCCTTTTCCAGGGGGTCTTCCCAATCCAGGAATCGAACTGGGGTCAGCCTGCATTGCAGGAAGGTTCTTTACCAGCTGAGTTGCCAGAGAAATAGATATATAGTGTATATATAGTGTATAATAGCATAAAAGAAAACGGGACAAGCAAAAATAACAACTGCTCCTTTGAAAAGCCTAATAATATACCTAATTAATTAAAATTTTTCCTTATGACAATTATATTCATCATTAAAAATGTTCACATGAGATATTAAATTGTTAAAACATTTTTCAAAGGGAGATATAAGTAGAAGTGTGAAGCAATAGAATGTAATCTGGAAATTATACCAAAGAATAATTGTACTAACTTTGACATATGTCAGGTTTCTATGCATAGGAAAAATTATCATCAATCTTTTTGTTCTGTTTTGAAATACAGATACATGGAACCAAATATTAAAATGCATGATTTGTATTTTCTTAGCTTTAAAAGGGAAACCACTTTCATTTATTTTCTCAAATAAGCATTCATTTCCTTCACAGGTAGATTTAAAACACCTCAAGGCCTCACTCATAATTCATACTGGTGATTCCTACTTGGAGCCTAGTAAGAATGAGAGGACTGCTTCTTTTTGGGTCATTCCATTTGTGCTCCAATACACTCTTCCCCTACCCTAAAGAGGCAAAATACCTGTGGTTCCTAGATCTCTTACCAACTGAAAGTAGCAGCTGGCTTTTGGATAACCTGGTCTCACAGGATGGATTCTGGCACCTACCTCTACTAAATCCTGTTGCTGCCAAGTATTAGGGTGTGATCTCTTCTGCTGACTGCAGGGGACTCACACACCAGCAGACTGGCTGCCATCAAGTATCCAGAATCATGCCTGATGGGCCCAGCAGTCTGCCTCAAGGAAAACAGAACAAATTGCTCTGCTACCACCTAAGACATTTTTCTCATCTGAATGAACAAAAGCTTTGAAAAATCCTGTAAATATATATTTTAAAAAAGATTCTTTCCACCAGGGATGTACAGTGCCTTATATGTGAGAAAGGATGATTAACTGGGATGTGTTGATATGTATATATATATATGTATGTACCCTATTGAGGATAGGGGAGTGGGGCTGCATCAGGGTCTCTAAAGACAGATAACACTGGAGTATGCTGCTAAGGAAGTAAGGAAGTCATTCATGCAGATATCTCAGGGAAAGAGCATTGTAGGCAGAAAACACCAGAGAGGCCAGAAAGTTAGAACAAATGAGGGGAGAAGAGTAGGATACAAAGACTGGGGAGGCAGTCAGGACCAGTGTATGTGTGACTTTGTTGGTCAAGAAAAGAACTTCGGTTTTTATTCAAAGTGTAATAAGAAGCCATCAGAAGGATCAGAGTAGGAGAGTGATAACTCTTTGATTTTAAAAGAAAATACTACATGAAGGGGCTGCATACAGAAGAGTGGAAGCAAGGCAAAGACAGCTGACGCTTCAACCAGAATGTGGTTGAGGCAGAGGTGGCGAAGAGTAGATAGAGATGGCCTGCCTGCTCCATTTGCTCTGCCATCCCTGAGTGCCACCAGCCTCCAACATGAATGGGACCATTCTGCAGTTACGTAAAAAGTGGGGTGCAGATATAAGAGCCAGCATATCAGGTCAGGGCTTTGAACAGCTGTGCCTTGCACAGTGGTGCTGGGCAGTAAATGAGTGGTGGCTGAAATCTAATCCCTGCTCCATTCTACAGGCCATGTGCACTTGACATGAAATCTGTCTGTGTAAGAGAGTGGGTACCATTCCCTAATCCTTATACAAGTTATGTAAGTACTAGCAGGAGCCCTGAATAATTTTCTGCTTCGCTGAATATGTAAGAGTATTCAGCTAAACTCAACTCAAAATATCATCCTTTATAATTAGTTCAAGAAATCACTTCTTGTTTGGATTAGATTTGAAGAAGTGATTGACACAGAATGTTGACTTAAAAATGCTTGTAAACAAAATGATATCGTTCATAATTTTCCATTCCAACTCCACTTTAAAAATATTCCAAGGTGTTGGTTCTGTGACTTTCACTATCTAAGATTAATTAAAATAACAAATATGTAAGTATAAATATTTATGCATAAATAAGGCATTGAGTCTTTTCAAACTTTAAATACCATAGCTATTGCAACACTAACATTTTATCTTCATGAGCACCAACATAAATTAGGAGAGAGAAAAGTTTAACATTAAGGAACCTGCTAAAGATTCAAAACTATTTTATTTCCCTGATAAGCTCAATGGTGAGGAGTCCACCTGCCAGTGCAGGAGACAAGGGTTTTGGTCCCCGGTCCAGGAAGGTTCCACATGCCATGGAGCAGGTGAGTCTGTGTGCCACAACTACAGAGCCCATACACCTAGAACCTATACTCCCCAGTAGAGAAGCCACTGCAATGAGAAGCTGATGCACAACTGGGGAGTGGCCCCTGCTCGCCGAAACTAGAGAAAAGCCCGTCCAACTATGAAGACCCAGCACGGTAAAAAATAAATGAATTAATTAATTAGATAATAATTAAAAAGAACCCCCCCAACACAAAAAGGTTCAAAACTATGAAGTTAGCAGAGTTGTATTATGAATTTATATATAAGATGTGGAGACTTTTAAGATAATTACTATATCAGGAGTAGTAGCAAACAGTAGTAGTAAACTAAAAAAGAAATACTGGGTTTCACCTCTATAGATTCTGATTTAATTGGTCTGAAGTGGGGCTGGCCTTTTTTTTTTTTTTTAATTTAATTACCTAAGAAGCTTTAGTATTTAATTTACCTGGGAAGCTTTAGTATTTCTGAGTATTTAAACAGCAAACTGTCCTTAATGTTTTGCCTCTGGTCAGAAAATGGAAGCCACTAAAGTGAGAAAAAATGTAGCAGCAAAACCCAAAACAAACAATAAAAAAGAAGTGAAAATATTAGGATTCAGGGAATGCAGAAGGAAAGATAGCAAAGACACTCTTAGGATTTTTCTGTTCAAAATAAGGTTACTCAAGAACCCAGCATTTATAATCCTTGAACTGAGCTAATGCACGGCTCCTGTCACGCCACAGGAGCAAGCCTCAGTACCTTTCCCTCACAACACTATCACTCGCAGCATTCTTCCTCTTCCCTCCTCCTAGTCATCCAAATCCACCCGTCGTTCAAGGTTCAGTCAAATGCTATACCTTTTAAGCATTTTGTCCAGATCTCTTCTGGGTAGAAGCAGCCTTTGCTTTTTCTGAAGTCAGAAAATACTGCATCTGTGCTTTTTTTTTTTTTTTGGGCATTTAGTACTTCTGTAACTGACTCTCAACCCAGGCTACACATTAACGCTTTCCAGGTAATTTAAACTTTTTTTTTTTTTTTTAAAGCCCAGCCCTACTTCAGACCAATTAAACCGGAATCTGTTTCATCTGGAGGTGAAACCCAGTATTTCTTTTTTAGTATCTAACAAACATTTTTAAATTGAAAATCATTTCAAACAAACTAAATCACAGCAACAGTACAAAGAATGTTTCAATGCCCTTTACCCTGCTCTGCTCAATCTTTACCCTGTCTACTTTACAATTTGCTTGTGTGTGCATCTACAAACACACTTTTGCTCCTCCTTCCCCCTCCCCACTGGCAGCCACCACCGGAATCAACCCAGTATTTTTTAAAAGTTCTCCAGGTCATTTAAACGGACAGTTCGGAGGTGAGAGCCACTGCTTTATGTATGTCTTACTCACTCTACTAGACTTATCTTCACCTCTACAGACTGGGTTGAATACATGAATAATTGATTTTTGGTCCAGAATTTAAAAAAATTAGATTTTACTATACTATACTGAGTGAACATAGTAAATATGGAGAAACAGTTTACCTAGGAGCCAGACATTCATATATTCCCTAACTAGTATTTCAGGTTAGACTTAAATTATGGGATGTTCAGTTATAATATAGTACAAAGGTTATACAAGATCTGTAACTGCTCCTATTCAAAGAAAGAACTTTTAAAAAAAAGATGTAGCTTGTTACAATGCACAGAGCTTACCTCTCTAACATCCACCATCCACCCTCCATCAACAAACAACAAGACATTGTACATTTTTTCCTTCACATCAGCAGTTAGGGCGTCCAAATGCCCTTTCCAAATACCATAATCCATCTGGAAAACAGATATAAGGCAGCTATATAATGGACTATATTTGCAAAGTACAGAGATGTACATATATGGAACATCATTCTAAAGAACTGACATTCAGTACGCCAAATACAAAATAAACATCAAAAGACTGCAGTTCAATAAAACACTAAAATGTTTACCATGTAAATGAACACTATTGTCACTTGAAGGTACATTTCATGTTTGGTTTTAAGTATCTACAAAAAGGTAACTAAACAGATTTTTCTTCAAAGTAGAACAGTAATAAGGAAGACCAACTCTTACAATAGGAATATATGAAGAAATGATCTCCTTACATATATGACTTGTATTTCTGAGATGCAATGAGACACAGCTCATCTACATTTAACTTACTTCATATTTCTTTTCTTTGTGTTCATGAGCCACTTTCTCAGTAAAAGTTGCTTGAGTTGTCAAAGTAGGTTTTTGTGGAGCTGAATTCATATGCTTAAACCACTCATTAAAGGTTTCATGGGCTTCCTAAAATGTAAAGTAAAATAGAAAAATACAAAAAATGAAAACTTTTCACATATATTCAATACAATTTTTAAAAATTTGGTTCTCTTAGAAGTAATTTTGCAGTAGTAAGAAGTAAAATTGTTCGATATTTCTTTTTTATACAAAAACATTATGGTGAATAAATATTTTGTTTGTGATAGTCATGTGCTTATCTGTGTCCTTGATGAGCCTATTAGCTTCCAGAGGGAAGCAAGGAAATTCAGACTTAGTCCTAAAACCTAGCTAATCACTTCATTATTTGTTGGATGAATTTTGAATGAGTATGTTGTTATTTTAGTCATAATACAGATTATCTGGCTTTTTATCAGTTGTTGCCAAAAGCAGAAATGCTAAGGTTGAGTTAAGAATTCAAAGAATCTTAAGAAAACACATTGGGTGTTGGTTAACAATAATTAGAGGCTCCTGCACATGAAGACAAGGTTAGGACTTCCAAGTTCTTAGGGATCAGTGATTCCCACAGTCACAAGGGAGCTAAGACAGTAAATTAATCACCACTTTTCAAAAAAATAGTTTAAGGTTTGAGAGTGAATCAGGTTTGAAAGTCATCATAAAGACGGGCACTTCATGGTTTTCTCTATAATCTCACCAAGTAAGCTCTGATGCACAAATGTTCTCGGATAGCATTATCATCTTCAGCAGGAAGTGGGCTGTCCATTCCTTGTTCCTCCCACTGGTTATAGATTTCTGCTATTGAATCCTGAGGAATTTTCACAAATACTTCTTTTGCAGCTTCGTGCTTTTTTGAGGCTGTGAAAAAGATATATAGTTTTTCAATATATATGGATTTCTGTGTAGTGGTTTCTAAAGGAGTCAAACTATTAGCCTGCAACCGTGACCTATAACCATTTCAGGGCCCAAGGTACTTCTTTTAAAGGTTTGGGTGATCTTTCTACCTAATGGCTGGGCTTTTCCTTATTTCAGTGTGACAGTCACATAAAGGATTAATTAAATGTAGTTACTTTTGTTTTCATTATCTATTTCAATTTTTGGCTGTACTGCATAGCATGCCAAATCTTACTTCCCCAACCAAGGAATGAATCCAAATCCACTGCAATGGAACACAGAATCTTAAACACTGGATCACCAAGAAATCCCACAGCTACTTTTACATACTATGTCTTAAAAAAAAAAATTCCATTTTTCAAAACCTTGAGATTATATATAAAATTGAGTGGGACATAGTAAGTCACTATTAAAAATATGTTTTGTTTCACAATATCAGCCATAAGAGTGGGTATTTTGTACCTTACCCTACTGGAAGGGTTAGAAAAACAAAATTTAAGAACAGAAAAAAAAAAAAACTTTGAAAAAAGAATATAAAATAGAGCATACCCAAGAATTTCCTCATGATCGCATTGCCTTGTTTTAGTGCTTCTGCTCTCTGTGCTGGGTCGAATACCAACCAGTCAATTACATCAATTTTTAATCGGTCTTCCTATTCATTTAATTGGGAAAAAAGAAATGTTAATTGTGCTTTTTTCTTAAGATATTCTGCACATTAATAGAACTGGCTTACATCTGTACTACTAATGAATATTTTCCTTTAGGTTATACAAAATTATGAAAGAAAATAGCTTTTCTTGGTTTATTTTTACATTTAATAGCTCTCTATTAAATTATAGAAAAAACTTACTGGACTATCAGTCTGGAATTATATATCTGATGTGCCACCAATTTAATTATCTGATTCCTTTAAGTGCTATTCTACAGCTTTTTCTTTCCTAGATAAAACTTTCTATTCTTTTCTGAAAATAAGGAATAAGTAAACTACATAAAAATTAGTTAACTGATCAAGTATCTAGAATAATCAGATGAGTAAAAATTCAATGCTCAGGTTTTTACTATTAAAGAAGCTTCCTTTAACATAAAACTACTACTAAGCAATTCCTTACACAAGACTTAAGTTTGCTGCCAATTTTCATAACTTGGCTGACAAAGAAAAATTCTTAAAAAAAGAAAGAACCCAGAGTATTTTAAAGTAGACATTTAGAAAAAGCATAACATGAGGGATTATTCAGTTACATAATACATCTCTTTTACTCTCATATTACCTCAGTAGTACCCGTATCCAGTGCTGGGGACAGGTCGTGATGACTGAATTCACCATCATCTTTCTTTCGAATATTCTCAACTACAGTTTTTGTTATAGCTGCAATATCCAAATCTAAAAAATTTTTTGAAGGGACAGAAACAAGAAATTAATCATTCACATTAATATTCTTTAAATAATCACAATGATTTAGTAAATCTGGGATAACAACTCTTTAAAATACGAAAGAAATTATAAAAGAAAATGCCAAAATTAAAAGATATTTTACACAAGATATAACAGTATAAGTTATTTCATTTCAAAACAGGATTTCATTGAAAACTTCATTCCTTCTTTTCCTCTCAAGAGAAAATGGATTTAAAATGAGAAGGACATATGTTACCAAGACAAAATGATAATCTGCCTACAGAGACCAACAGATGAAGCCTTCCATTTTTACCTGCCTCTTTAGCCAGCTCCAGGCAATGGTGGCGCTGTTCAAACTCTGTAACACCTTCCAAAAATAATGCATACTGGGCAACAGCAAGGTCTTGAGGCAAATGACAGGTATAAAATGCTATGAGATTTGTATGTTTCTCATTTATTAAAAGCTGAAAAATAGAAAAGGATCAAAATGTTAATATGTCAATAATAAAGCAAGTTCTAGGAACAACAACACTATTCAAAATTTTAAACATATTTAGGAGAGATGCATACAGACATAGAGTTGCACTACTAAACAGGATTAACTTTAAATTCCAAAACAAAGTACTTATGATAATTAACAGATATTTATGTATTTTGATAACCTTTCTGCCACTAGATATTAAAATACTATCATTCTGATTTATGTTTTCATTAAAATGGTCAAAGGAAAAAAAGAATCAAACTGTGGATTTGATTTTACCTGTTTTACCAGAGTTTACCTGTATGTATGTCTTTAAAACGTCAATGGAAATTTCTTCCTTCATAAGAAAAAAAGATATAATTAAATTATAAGTACAGCTGTTTATGTGTACCACCAATGTATCTAATAAAAATTCTGTCATAATGATTTTTAGTATTTACCACTGAGCAATTACTACATGCCAGGCTACCTGCTTAACAAATTCCTTGTATTAACTTGCCCTAACTCTTTGTGAGTCATTACTATTATTGTTCCCACTTCAGAGGAAGAATGTAAGAGTTAAAGAGGTTTTATTTACCCAGATTTACACCACTAGAAGCTTCTGTGTAAGAATGTGAATCCAAGATTTTTAATCCAAAACCCCAGCTTTCAACTACTACATCATTCTGCCTTCTATGCATACTCTGCCCAAAATGTTACCAATCATTTAGGACAGAAGAAAAAGAAAGAAAACAAAGGTTTAAAATCTCACAGAAAACTTAGTCTGGTTCAGTCAGCTTAGCTGGTTGATTTAGAGTTGGGTACTGATGAAGACTGAAGTTATAAACTGTCTCCGAACAAGGTAAACATCAGCATTCTGTAGTCAGATTAGAACATTAGAGTCATCTGCAGTGAGTTATTACTGAGTGACAATGTGAGACTATGGTCACCATTTCTAGAAAACAAAACCCCAAAGTAGCATGTTTTCCTAACAACAGATGTATAAAGCGTCAGCCTTGCAGAGAAGAGTATTCAGCTCATTTTTATTTACTTTGGTCTGTAGTCCCAGAGTGCGGAAAAACAAAATGAGGTGAGTCATGAAGCGGAGGAGGTGTCCAGGTAGACTGTTCCTGCTTTTGGAAAGCCATTTGCTAAATTCATCCATCAAACCTACAAACCATTAAAGCAAAGATTTAGATGGATACAAATCAAAAAAGAGATATAAACACTATCCAAGGACATTTACTATATTCATGTAGCACTCTATCAATTCATTGCCTTATTGTTATGAACTACCACATAAAAAACAGCCTCTGGATTAAATTCAAACTTTATTTTCTAAAAATTATATAGTTGCAATCAAATAGGTTGAAAGAGATGACAAGATGTGGTAAGTCATATGTACTGTTTTGATAACTTTTTAGAAAATTACTTTAAAAAACCAAAGAACTCATGCAGAGTAAAATAAAATATATCTTACCATCAATGTCTCCCAGGATAAGGAATTTTTGAACTATATGATAATGTTCTTGATTCTCTTCTAGAACTCTCTGAAAAAATTTTTACATTTTCTGTAAATTTATTATGATCATTCTGTAGTATATACTCATTAAAAAGTGAAGTCACTTAGTCATGTCCAACTCTTTGCGACCCCGTGGACTGTAGCCTATCAGGCTCCTCCATCCATGGGATTTTCCAGGCAAAAGTGCTGGACTGGATTGCCATTTCCTTCTCCAGGGGATCTTCCCAACCCAGGAATCGAACCTGGGTCTCCCACATTGCAGGCAGACGCTTTACCGTCTGAGCCACCGGGGAAGCCCATCGGTAAGCTAAAAACATAAAGTGTTGAAGGAATATATACAAACAAAGGGCTTCCCCAGTGGCTCAGCAGTAAAACAATCACCCTGCAATGCAGGAGCCACAGGATACATGGGTTCAATCCCTGGGTCAGGAGGATCCCCTGGAACAGGGCATGGCAACCCACTCCAGTCCTCNGGGGAAGCCCATCGGTAAGCTAAAAACATAAAGTGTTGAAGGAATATATACAAACAAAGGGCTTCCCCAGTGGCTCAGCAGTAAAACAATCACCCTGCAATGCAGGAGCCACAGGATACATGGGTTCAATCCCTGGGTCAGGAGGATCCCCTGGAACAGGGCATGGCAACCCACTCCAGTCCTCTAGCCTGAAGAATCCCAGGGACAGAGGAGCCTGGCAGGCTACAGCCCATGGGGACGCAAAGAGTCAGACACGACTGAAACCACTTAGCACACGTGCATGCAGACAAAGAAAAAGCTGGAAATGAATGGTATTAGGAAACCTAAATAAAGTATGAGAAAGATATGGCCGTTGGGACTCAAGGTTGAACATTATTTTTGAAACAAAGAACTGTGATAAAACAATTTAATCTCTGTGAATGTTATGAAACTTTTATTTTTATTAATGTATTTTACTGTTTTCCTTGACTGTCCATGGTGAACCAGAAGAGAAGGGGACAGGTGACCAAAGCAAAATAAATTATAAGATTTTCTTCAATGTAAACAGTGGTTTTTGAAAGCATTCATCTGCAAATGGTACCAAGAGTAATAAAATCCATCAAAATAGTGATTAGGCACAGAGTAGAAAAAATTTACAAGTAATCTGCTGTTAGATTTTTTTCCTAAAGAAAATAATTCCTATATTTTTGGTCAATTTTTTTTTTTTCCTACATGGGATGGTTGATTGTGAGCCTGTAGCAAGGAAGCTGGCACCAGACTTCTCCAAATCCACATTTCCTTGCCTCCAATTCTTATGTGTCCAAAAGACAGGAAACCATAGACCTGCCTTTGTAGGAGGGTTTTAATTTTTGTCCAAATTTTCTTCCAGCAGTCTTTCTTTCTTTTTTACAAATATTTGCTCCACCTGAAACTGATTGTAACACATGTCATGAGGCAGAGATCTAGCTTTTATTTCAGATGGAAAATCAATTATGTCCATACCGTGTATGTAAATAAACCAGCCCTCTTCCTCTGAGTTCTCATATATATTTGAATCTAATACAGACTTTTATGTTCTGATGATCTATTTATTCCTGTGCCGATTCCACTTTGTTTTATTAAATCGTAATATTATTATTAAGGAACAACGTAATTACTGTTCTTTTCTAAATCTTACTTCTATTCTCACTCTTTTACTTGGAAATTTTCTGTTCAGAAATAATACCCCAAAGCAATAGGTTTCAACGTTAACTTTGGAATGACTGATATTAACAACAAATCATCTCATCCAGGAATGTGCTAAATTTATTTATTTGTGTCTTTCAGTAAGATTCTATAGTTTTTTTATGGAGGTACTCAAACCCTTGGCTATTTATTCCTAGGCATTTTACAGTTTTGATCAGTAATTTAAATGAGATTTTTGGGGGATATTTAACTTATATGCAGAGTACATCATAAGAAACACTGGGCTGGATGAAGCACAAGCTGGAATCAAGATTGCTGGGAGAAATATCAATAACCTCAGATATGTAGGTTATACCACCCTTATGGCAGAAAGCAAAGAAGAACTAAAGAGCCTCTTAATGAAAGTGAAAGANGTGAACTCCGGGAGATGGTGATGGACAGGGAGGCCTGGCATGCTGCGATTCATGGGGTCGAAAAGAGTCAGACAGGACTAAGCGACTGAATTGACCTGACTGAGTCACAAATTTTCTAGATTTATACTTTTATCATATGTAAATGTTCCCCTCTTTTTAGATTTGTATCTATTCCTTGACTTTCGTTTGCTGGAAAATAAAATGACTTTGATTTGTTTTATTTTCATTTGCTAGAATCTCTAAAACAGACTGATATAAAAAAAATAAAAACTTAATAGAGAAAGTATTAACTTTTTTTCACTATACAAAGAGTTCTTATGCAATAAAAAGGAAAAGATAAAATTCAACAGAAAAATAAGTGAAAATTCTAAATAGGAAATTCAAAAATGGTCAATTAACACAGGAAAACTTGCTCAGCCTTATGAATAGACAGGGAACTATGAGAAGAACAGTGAGTTTCTACTTCCCATCTCATCTGATGGGTTGGCAAAAACAAAAAATGACATGTGGGGCTAGTGAGAAGCCCATATTAATGGCCTTATTAATAAATTATTTGTAGTAATATGAATTAATTGCTACAACCAGGGAATTAATTTAAAATACATATACCCTTTAACTCAGCAGCCTTGCTTTCAGAAAACTTTGTAAAGAAACAGGACTAGTAGATAAGCATAAATAAAAGACTAACAAGAACATTCACTGCAATGCTAGAAGTAACCCAAATGACTACCAAAAGGGGAATGATTTAAAAAGGATATATCATTCTATAGAATATTATATACCTAGTAAAAATAGTAGCCTGCTAAATTTATATGCATTAACTCAAAGACAGTCTCATTAAACGGGGGTGTAGGGGGTGGGGCAAAGGAGGGAGCCATAAACTAATGCAGGTAGAATGACATGAAAAACCACCTCTAAAACCAAAATCTTATATTGGAATATTTACATACATTTCTAAGAGTGTGGAGAAGGATATGAAGGATACATATCCATGTTTTATCATCTCAGTGAATGAAAATAATCAAAGAGGCTGGGAGGAAATTTTATAAAGTTCTTACTTATATAATACATTTTTAGACTATTTTGTTACAAGAATATACTAAGGTCATTTTTAAGAAGTTTTAAGAATACTACTTTCAAAAATACTATATTGTTTTGAGATCTAAGAAAATTAAGTTTTGTTAATTTTCCATCCCAATTTAATTTTTCAAGAAAGAAATGAACTAGCCTACATGCATGCCATATATTTCAATGAAATAAATTCTAAACCAAATAAACAGAAACAATGTATCATTTAAATATGCAATTAAGTTTCTTCCTTTTAAAGCAATCTCTTATTTGAGTAAGCTGTGAGGAAAGGAAGAGAGAATATAACAAGATTCCACATATTTTTGTGCCTTTCAGCTATAGTACACAACAATGTAACATTTAGTTTCCAATTATCCTAAATATTAATATTTACCTTTTTATCAGTAGCTTGAAGTTCTTCAAAAACCTTTTCTAAGGTCCAACTTTTGAAACAAAAATCAAGAAAACGGATAAAGTAACATTAATATATAATATGAACAAAGACTATAGAATAAAACTTTGAGCATACTACAAATCCTCATGATGGAAAACAAACCAATAGACTCACTTTGCTTCCAAATATTCTCTAGGGAGTTCTTCAGTTTCATCCAGAGTAATTACTGATGTCCTGATCTCCTGTTCAACCAGACTGTCCACCATCACCCTGAAGTAGGCCCACACTGTGTCCTCCCAGGTGTCACAGACAGGAAGCAGCTTCACCCCGTTCCAAAACAGAAACATGCAGACAGTCAACAAAAAAAAGGAAAAGCAGTGGAACCCCTTGATATGAACTATAAAATCACTATAACATAAAACATATGGATTATAAGCTATCATACCAAATAACCCTGTGTTTCCAATTTCTCCCCAAGCCACTTTTTGGTGGAGGGGCACAGTGGGCAGCATGTGGGGCCTTAGTTCCCACATGGAAAGAGAGGGATGGAACCAGTAGCTCCTACAGTGGAAGCGCAGTCTTAACCACCAGACCATCAGGGATCCCTCAAGCCATATCTTCTGAGAAGTCTGGACTCTTATAGCATCAATTTTCCATGCTGAAATAAGATGGTGTTTCAACAAATAACATCCCTCAAAATAGCTATAAAATGTAGGGGACAGAGGGAGTTGTGAGAAGCACACGTACGTGAGACAATTCTAACAGTCATACTGTGCCTTAGGCGTACATTTCTGGATAAAGCTATAGTAACAAGTTATAAATGTGTATTGTAATTATATTTACAATTCTGAGAAACTGAAGTCTGACTGCACAGATTAAAACATGGGATACATCAAATTAAGTAGCTCAAGTTACCATTCTATTTCATAATAATCTTATCATTGCTATTCTTAGAAACTAGCTTAAGCTTATATGATTACTATATTAGAATATTTCATTCAGCTGATTCCATTCCATAGGAAAAAAGAATTATTAAAATACATTGCATACCTGCTTGAGATTCCCACTTAAAGCTGCATAAATTGCTCTCTCATATCTATTAAAAAGCTCCTGAAATACAATGAATATAAATAAAATTGAACTACTGTTTATCTCAGTATGTCAATTTTTTTCATAATCTGGAATTCTGCAGTATCTTCCAAACTGAACTTATTTGTCCCCGAACAGTTTCTAAACTTTAGTAAAAGATCCACTGGGGGACTAAGAAGGAAGGATTCCTTAGTTTGATGTAGTCAATACTGAAATCTTCCAGAAAAGTCAAACAGCTAAATTTCAAATACAAAGTGAAAGCAGATTCAACTCTAATGGATGCTTTGATTATTTTATAGTCAAATTTTATTCCAGGTAAAATCCACATAGATGTTTTCTCCTATAAAATTTCTAAATACCTAACACTACCTGATACTGATCTAAGAACATCAAACAAGGCCCTTGGAGCCTGACATGTAGCAGTCTGCATCAAATTCCTAAGCAGAATTAATTATTTTCACCAAATTATCCCATTTTACTTTTGGATTCTATTAATGACATCTCCTGTTTTCTCATCATCCAAACAGGAGACTTCAGAGACTCTCACTACATAACTGAGTCTTCCTCTGCCTTCTGTTTCCAATTTCTGGTCCTGACCATTTTTTGTTCCTTTCTACTCGCCATATTAACCTAGGACAGGCCCTTATTTCTTAGTGTCTGAATAATTCTGACAGGCTTCTAACTAGTTTCTCAGTCTTTAGCTCATTCACTTTTAAGCCTATTTTCCACTGCCATGCTAAATCTTCTTAAAGCACTGCTGTCACCGGCCCTCAAGGTTTTGATGGTTCACTACTATCTATGGTACAAAGTTCTCGTTACTTGGAGCAACATTTGAGGACCGCCATTGCCTGCTTAATCTTTTTCAGTCATCTTAGAGCACCATTTGAGGACCACCACTGCCTGCTATTAATGTTTTTCAGTCATCTTCCCATTACAGTCAGTTCTGGTACAGTGCTTGTTTTGAAAATGCAAATTTTTTCCAATGCAATTGATTTATCAAGGAACAATTTGAACAGAATACAAACTTCCCATTTGTCTATGCACAATTTCAACCCACAAGAAACACTGGCTGAATACAGGAAACACCACCTAACTGAACAAAGCCACTTAGAAATACACAAAACTGACATGCCTCAAACATCTACCAGCCCCCTGGGCTCTCCAGGTGTGTGTTAAATTAAATCCTTTTGCATCAATTGTTACAATTTTGTTTGACTTCAGATAGCCTCCTTCTATCACTTCTCAGTAGCTCACAAGCTGCAACCCTCTGATATCCAGTAGCACAAGCACACTCCAGTTCTTTGTTAAGGTAAACTGCCATATTTATTGCAGTTACTTATGTATTTCCTGTTAATTTAACAGAGTGAAACTGTGTGGTTTTTATTAAGTTTTTATCTTTTTAAACATTACTGATAGTTTTTGAGTATTGTGCTCTTAACTCCATTTTCCCTCAAAGCTCTGGATTTTCTGCACCATTTGTCCTGCTGCAAAGACTGCTAGGAATGCATAGGTCATGTCACAAAAGAACTGACAATATTTCCTTTTGTGAGCTTGCTGCTCCAACCTGATAGACCTACCGTCCCTTGAGTTTTCCCAACCTAGGCATCCTATCTAGAATTCCCTCCTGTTTTTCATGACCAACAACTCAAATTTTTAAAAGATTGATTCAGTTCTTTCTTGGGAACCCAGCCCAGTGCTTATTCTGTGACTTCATTTGCTACTCTTTTTTTTTTTTTTGTATTTTTGCCTTATTTCAGCACTTAATTCTTAGTACTCAGTGTCTGAACGTGAAAGTAAAGTTGCTCAGTCGTGTCCGACTCTTTGCGACCCCATGGACTGTAGCCCACCAAGCTCCTCCGTCCATGGGACTCTCCAGGCGAGAATACTGGAGTGGGTTGCCATTTCCTTCTCCAGGGGATCTTCCCAACCCAGGGATCGAACCCAGGTCTCCCGCATTGCAGGCAGACGCTTTAATCTCTGAGCCTCTTGATTAATAAAGCCTACTCTATTTTTCAGTCTGATTTTAAGTTCTAAAAAACAGGAACTTTAGTTCTTAACTACTCTCAAAATTCCACAGCATTTTCAGCAGTGTATTAAAAGTAAAAATTAGTATCAGCAAATATTTTATTATATCTTACATCTTCTGCCATTCTCCAACAACTTATTTTCCAAATGCATCTATATGGATTCCCTTCAACAGGTTCTAATTCTGTTCCTATAAAATAGTAAAAGAAATAAAGTTTACAGTTTAAAATGAGAGCTTACTTCAATAATTTCTAAAAACAAAAGCTATACTTCACAAAATTGCTATTTAGAGTTAAATATATCCCAACTCTCAGAATAAAATCTATTAAAATACCTCCATTAACATTGGGGTCATGATAGAGTTTCCAGCCTTCAAGTGTTGCAGCTCTCCATGCCTGGCCACAGCGTTTGCAGAGTCTCTGTGCCTTTAGAAACAAGAAAAAGAGCAGTTGGGCATATAACCAATGCAGTACCAAAGAAATACATGTGCTTTGTAGAAATTTATAAGTGATTTAACAAAGGACTAGATAACTTATGGCACAGATGTCACAAAGGACGATGCAGACAAACTAGTAATGGCATTGCACATATGTATGTCTTTCTGTGGTCCCTCCCTATCTTTCTTTCCCTAATAATCCCTTTGCTCTTTGATTTTGGGCTCACCACTAGGTGCTCATGGTGCCCGCAAGCATTTAATTCTGCTAAAGACAAATGGATTATAAAGGCTGATGACCCCTGATTTATGTAAAAATTGTTAGTCTCTATAATGACAGGGGTGCTATTGCTCATTCAGGCCATAAACATGATATGTCATTATGCTAAATGTGACCAATCAGATGCACCTGATGTACCACTGAGATAAGACACATGTATGTTGGTCCAGAATCTCTTCAGGAACCATCTCGCCCCCATTTAGTCACATGGTTTGAGTAGATCATATGATTCCACCTCTGAACTCAACCATTAGGCATGTGATCTAATAAGAACACTCCTAGGACTCTTGCCAGAGATACTGGGAAAAAGAGAGTCCTTTCGCTGGGGTTGCTCGCTTGCAGGAAGATATAAGGATGGAGCTGCTGGTGGCTGTTACTGACACAAATGGCTTATTGAGAATAAAATCACTGAGAGGATGGCAGAGTTAAGAGCCTGGACAGTATCTAACAACAACATCTCAGTCCCTGGATCCTGCCAGATATAACCCTCTACACTTCTCTGTTCCAGGAACCAATCAATTCCCTGCTTGTAAGTAATCTGAGTTAGGTTTCTGTCATTTGAACCTACAGAATCTGATTAATACAACCAGTTAAAAAGCATCATACTACAAACATATATTGAATGTATGGCTCATAAAAGTTATAAAAGCTATAATTAAAGCTATAATGTAGCAACATGGAAAATTATTTTTAAAATATTTGATATGTTATCTGAAAGAAGGCAGGACAAAATCTGAATGCAGAATCTTAAAAACATTTGTCTAAGTGAAATTAGCTAGACACAAGTGAGCAAATATTATATGATTCCACTTACATCATAGCTAAAATAGGCAAATTAACAGAGACAGAAAGTAGACTGGGTTACCAAACACTGAGGGAAAGGGAAAATGGGAAATTATTGCATAATGATTACAGAATTTCTGTTTGGAGTGACAAAAAAGTTTTAGAAACAGACAGTGGTAATGATTGCACAACACTATGAATATACTTAATGCCACTGAAATTAACATTTGAAAATAGTCAAAATAACAAATTCTGTTATATACCTTTTATCATGAAAAAATCAGTAATGCGATATACCAAAAAACTACTGAGTTAGTCACTTGAAGTGGGTGAATGGTACAGTATAGATTAGAGATTAAAAAGAAAATACCTGGAGGTATACTGTGTTTACAATTATGTTAAAAACAGGTACAAAAAAGGGCTGTAAGTAAATTTTTATTTAAAAATCACTGTGATTATGCAAAAGCAGTAGGACCTTAGAAGTTTTTGTTTTTCAAGCCTCTCAGTAACATGATTATATTGTTGTTTTCTGTTGCCAAAAACACATCTCGTTTGCCATTGTGACTCCTAAAATCCTGCACGTAACTTGGCACAGTGGCTGGCCCTTAAATATTTTCTGAATAAATGAACATATGTTACTTCTTTTCTTAATGAAAAAATAAGAATGACGTTTAATAATCCAAGGGTTACTACTATAAGAAATTATTTAACATATGCTGGCGGATTGTAACAGAGAAGAACAAACAACACTTTGAACTAACATATTTCTATCTAAAGAGCATCATCTAGAGTACACCAAAACAGGGACAACATAATACCTGATGCCTGAAGCACCTGTGCATCAGACTGTCTCATTAAAGAGTCCACAAAACCATTCAGTAAGCTGTGTAACTAGCTACTTCACATCCTACAGGCAAGATCTTAACTATCACAAAGGAGGTTACATTTTAAAGAGGTGAAGTTAAAAGGAAGAAATTTGAGGGCACCATAGTCTTCAAATGCTACACAGTGTCAACTAGAAGAGCAATCAGGGTCAGATTTATTCTTAACTCTTAAAAATCCAAGCTAGAAATAATGAGGCTACGCCTAGAGTACGAAGTACAAATATGGGAAGCCAAAGCTTAACTTCTTATAAAGAATTTTCTACCAGAGATATACAAACTAAAGTGTACTGCTTTCTTAAACAATGTGTTCTTTATCATTGAAAATGTTAGGCGTTAGACCCAGAAATATTGTGAAAAACATTAACGCATTGAGGAAGTATACTAAGTTGTCACAAAGATCCCTTCTAACTTAGTCTGTGACTCTTTGACATTGGACAAGCAGGGTATGTATCACTTACCTCTTCTGTCATTCCAGCACGAATTAGAGTGAAAAGATATTTGAGTAATCTGACTTCATCTTCTCTATCCAGATCATCAAGTGGCATCTTCTGTCTTATGGGAGCATCAGGGTCCTACAAAAATTAATCAACTATAAATCCTTTATATACATATATAATTTAAACATCATCAAGACATGATAAACATCTCCTGAGTTTATATACTGAAATAAACTAATTTTAGTTAGGTAACAAAGGGAATGAAAAAGTTGCAAGTGTTCCAAATAAACATAATTGTCTGCTGCCCATTCAAAGCAGACTCTACTGGTCCACAAAGCTGCATGCCTTAGTCAGGCAAGGCAGGCATATCACTAGCCCAGCCCAGAAACTCTAGAAATTCTACTCATAATTTAAGTAGTCTTGAACTCTACCCTGCTGTAGCAACTACGTGGCCAAGTTAATCCTAAGTAGAATTAGGCCGAGATGGAGAATGACCAGAGAAACTCCAGGAATCACAATGTATGCCGTGACTAGAAGGTAGATAGCTGGTTCTTTCTGAGGATATATGAGAAGAGAGCCCAGTATGGGATTAAAAGTACATAAAAATAAACCCATGTCCAACAAAAGAAATTTTAAAATAGATTTCTGATAAATACCTCTACCCTCCCACAGTTATTCCTAACTACCTTTCACAAACAGAAATGTGCATTTAAACACTAGGGATAACACTGGCCTCATTTCTGCAGGAAAGAGCACACATTACATGATGAATTTCAGATGAAAAGCTATTTTAATGTGACTTAAAAGGAGGAAGTACATGATCCAGAGAGTTGATATGGGGTCGGAGGTGGGGGAGAGGGTTCAAGATTGGGAATTCATATACACCTGAGACGGAAAAAAATAATTTTTTTAATATAAAATTAAAAAAAAAAAGGAGGAAGTAAATCTTATTCCAAATGTTACTGAGTAAGATGAGTATCAGTTCAAAAAATGGAATATATAATAAGTCAATTGGCTAGTTCCACATATATTTTTGCATTCCATTTTTGAAGATGGTTTCTTTCTGATAAAAGGAAATCACTTTCTGGAAATTAAGGATAAATGATTTTTAGCTGTTTGCTGTGGGATAATTTTGCTACAATTTATTACAACCACTGTCAGTAGTTACCAAATAATTTTCATCAAAACGTACTTTTGTTACAAAGAGTTTTACCCATTTTTTTCAGTTCTTACTTCCTTCTCTCACTCTTCACTATAAACTTTTAGTTCACATGCCTCCACCTATCACAAAGCTCTGTTTCATCATTTCTACAATTATTAGACTCTCATTTTTTCAAACCCACTGTTACTCCCATTACTCATATCCTAGAATGACTTTTTTCTAACCTCAAGCTAATTCACAAAGCTTTATTTTCTCTCCCTGCTTTCTACACAGAAGAACCTTCTCAGGTCACCATCTTATAGTTAAAGAGTTAAACCTTGCTATAAGGTCAAAATTAATTTGTTTTAATGCTGGCAAATCAGGAATACTTTCTACATTCTCTTTAACAATTTACAATCCATAGGCCACAGATGGGCTCAATACATGCCATTAAATTCAAATGCAACTTAGTACTTTTTAAGAGTTAAACAGTACATGCAGTCCTTCAGAAATCTAAAACAAGGATCCAAGAGAAGAAAATACTCAGTCCTTAAGAACATCCAATACAATATTGTAATTAGCCTTCAATTAAAATAAATAAATTTATATTTAAAAAAAAAGAAAATCACTTAACTTTGAGGGCAACTTTCATTTCAAAGAACACTTACCAATTCAGTGACAAGAGGACGGACACTTCCTATATAAGAAGATAGCTGCCGCTGTTTCAAGGTATGCAGAGTATTTTCCCTGAAAATATATGTATAACTTCTTTTGAGAACAATAATTTGTATACGTCTACTTAAAGAATCAAGTCAAGTCACAGTAAGAGTACCAACTCAGAAAAAGCATGAAAAACACTAAATGCAAGAGGGCATTTTAGCTCAGATGACTAACAATGTTGAACATTTTTTCATGACTTACTGACCATTTATTTACCTGCTTTTGTAAGGTATCTGTTCAGATCTTTCTTTTTTATTGGGTTATCTCTTTGTTACAAGTTGGAGTTCCTTATTAACTACAGGTTCTTTATGTTTCTTCCAATCTGTGGCTTGCCACCAATTCATTTTCTCAATTATGTCTTTTAATAAGAAGTTTTAAATTTTGGTAAAGTCAAATCACTCTTTCCCCATTACTGCTTTCTGTGACAATCACTTATTCTCCAAGTCACAAAAATGTCCTCTTAAATTTTCCTCTAAAAAGCTTTTAAGTTTTAGCTTTTACAACTGGGATTATGATCCATCTTGAATTGAGTAGAGCGCAACGTGGGCTTCCCAGGTGGTGCTAGTGGTAAAGAACCCACCTGGCAATGCAGGTTAGACCTAACAGATGCAGGTTCGATGCTTGGGTCAGGAAGATCCCCTGCAAGAGGGCACGACAACCCACTTCCATATTCTTGCCTGGAGAATGCCATGGACAGAGAAGCCTCGCAGGCTATAGTCCACAGGGTCATACATAGTCAGACACGACTGAAGCGACTTAGTATGCACACATGGTGCAAGGGAGGTATCAAGGTCAGACTTTTGTTCACACAGATATGCAGTTTTCTCTATATGGTTTGTTCAAAGAACATTTCTTTCCATCCCAGGCCACTTCGATGCCTTATTAAAAAAACAAATGACTGTTTATGTGTGGCTTTGTTTTAGGATTCTCTACTCTCTTTTATTGATTGGGGGAAAAAAAAGGAGACCAACAGGTAAAAACTTGCAAAAATCTTAACAGATATTTTAACTGAAAAATTTTTGTTTCTGGGACTTCTCTGGTGGCCCAGTGGCTAAGACTCCACACTCTCAATGCAGGGGGTGGGCCTGGGTTCGATCCCCGGTCATGGAACTAGATTCCACGTGCCACACAGTTAAACAAGCATTTTTAAATTTTTTTTCTGAAAATGGAAATTTCTTTCAGAAAAGTCAACACAAATCAAGATTTAAGATTTTAAAATATATATATATATTTGGTAGCATTAATTTTCTAGTTAAGCAGAAAAAATTGATTTGCAGACTTTATACATGTAACTAAATTCAAAGGCAAACCAAACGTTTCTCTTTTTTATTATTTTGTATTGGAACATAGTTGCTTTACAATATTGTGTGAGTTTCTGCTGTACAGCAAAGTAAACCAGCTATATGTGTACATACAGCCTCTCTTTCTTGAGTTCCTTCCCATTTAGTGAACTTTTTCTTTAACTCTTGAAATACATTGTCCCTTTAACCTGGGGGTTGCTTTCTGGTTTCAAGGTTTTAATAATAAATTAGAAGCATTGCAGAATGTAGGGAAAAGGGGGAAAAAACACACACATAAGTAGCTAGAAACAGAGTAGAATTCTCTTGATGATCAAACTATGATTATTAAGAAAATGAGTGCTTGATAACATGATCATGTCATTCTTTTATTCTCAAGGCTTCCTATCACATTTAGGATAAAGTTCCAAACCCTTATTTTGGCTGACTGTCAAAGTCCTATATTAGTTGGCTCTCTTCAATCTCATTAACTACTATTCTTTTTCTTTGCTGTGTTCACACTGGCCTTCATGTGCAAATACTTTACGTTCTTAAAGTCTCTGCAGTTCCTGCTCTTGCTCAGAGCACTTGTCACTCAAGTTTTGCATGCCTGACCTTCTTTATTTCTTAAAAGCCTCTTACTATTACTACCTGTAACCTTATTTCCCTAAAGAGGCTTTCCTTGGTCACCTCTCCTACTTAAAATAACTCCTATTATTATCCTCTATCCATCAACTCTTGATTCCTTTTTCTTTCAAAGCTATTAACACCTAACAGGATATATTTATTTGCTGTCTAACTCTTACACAATTATAAATCCCATAAAGGCAAGGCTTTTATCTGTTTTGCTCACAGACTGAATTCAGCAAGAACTGAATAAATGGTTGTTGAAAGATGAATAAACAAAATCAACATTAAGTGACTTCAGGAATAAAAGTTTAGTGACTTACCAATATACTGATTTTGCATAAAATTCAATATTATCGGAAAAATCTCCAATCTCATCTTTGGCAATGCTTTCTAACCAATCTACCACCAGCTAGGGAAGGGGGTAAAAAAAGAGCATTAACTATAAATTTTGTTAAGGATTTTATTTGAAGTAGTACTACTCCTACAATTAAAAAAAAGTCTCTAATTCAAAAAATACCAAGTAGTAACTTTTTCTACCACTATGTTTACTTTTTAAAGATGTATAAATATTATGGCAAAAGAAATTTTCTAGAGGAATAATACAGTTTTTAATAGGCTATTCCTATAAATGCTAGGGCTATTATTTGAAAATCAAAAAACAAGGTGCTTACCTCCTTTTAATTATAAATTCAAAGACGAAAAAGAAAAAAATCTAAGGAAAAAGTTTCAAATCTAAACAACTTTAATTTTTTTTTAAACTTCATTTTTTAATGTCATTTACCTTTTCTTCATATTTCGCCCCCAAAATGTAAAAACTCTAGTCATACCTGACTTTGTCGGACAAGTGAATCTCTCTGAAACAATGCTTCCACAACTGCTTTTTCACTGGCATTAAGAGCCTATTTAAAAAATTTGATGGGAAAAAAAGAAAAGAAGGTGCTCAAGGAACATTATTCTCAACAGAATGGTAAAAGAGAATCTGAAATAAGTATATTTTATCACCCATTACTATTTTAAGACAGCAAATCTGTATATTCATCTTTGAAAATTTTTTATAAGTAAATTTCACACTGCTAGATCAATGAGCAGCTACTCTTACTTGATATTTTAATTCTTGGTTACATTTAAAATTTTTAAGTTCTATTTCTCCAGAGATGTTGTTTTAGAGAACAATAAAACATAAAACAAAATGAAGCAATTCACAATAAAGGGCAGGATGCAGTCATAAGGCATATTAGGAAATTAACATTTAAAAATTTTTTAATCTTTTCATTCTATACTGAAGTTGATAGATGATAAAACTTAAGAATGATCCAAGGTTCTAAAGACTGACCTAGACAACTTGATATAAATATTAACAAGTTAAATCAAGCAATACAGTAAAAGGATAACACACAATGACCAAATCTATTAATTATCTTACTCATGGTTCAAGGAAAAGAGATACACATGAATCTTGCGAACATGTACGTGTGCTCAGCTGTGTCCAACTGTTTGTGACGCCATGGACAGTAAACCCGCCAGGCTCCCATCCACGGGATTTTCCAGGCAAGGATACTAGAGTCGGTAGACATTCCCTTCTCCAGGAGATCTTGACAGATGCTAAAATGCCATTTGATAAAAATATCCTCGTAAATTAGAAATAAAAGAATGTTTTACCAGTGTAGTGGAGTACCTATTAATAGCTGAAGCCTAGAGGAAATATGCTCAACTGTAAAGAGAGACACTCCTTCTAGAGTCCAGAGATGGAAAAAGGAAGAGCTGCTGAAATTACTCAAATTTACGGTTAGGGTTCTAGCTAACATGTAAAACCAGAAAAAGCACTAAGTAGTTAAAAATATATTAGTCATCACTATTTGTAGATTAACAGGAATGCCTACCTAGAATAGCATGATAATCAACAAAAAACTATTAAAAGGTATAAGTGAGTTCAATAAATAGCCAAATATAAGATAAAAATCTTCCAAGATGTGCATCTCACTAGCTGGGAATGAAATAAGTATTTGTAGAATAAATAAATTAAAAGATTGAAAAAATATTTTTAAATATCAAGTGAAAAAGCACGTTAACAAACATGGTTGAAATCATTTATTATAAAATAAAAGTATCTTTTCTTTTTTGGCTATTCACAATTGCTTTAAACATAGGTTACTTTTTGTAATAAGAACACAAAAACAATTAAACCCTAAAAGAGCACCTGGTCTTTATGGTTTTAAAGGCATACTTTTACCAAGGATTCAAAGAACAGGTTAATCACTATAATTTTCAAACAAAGCATGCACACGCATGCACACACACACACACACACACACACACACACACACACACACAAAGATGGAAGATGTATGAGCTTGTTCTGGAGAGGTGGCACAATCCTAGGCACTAGAACTAGATATGAAAAAGTCACTAAAAAAGAAAATATATTCGGGAAACTTCTAAAAAAAAATCAGCTAATAAAATTTAGTAGCATATTTAAGAATATATCATGACTCAAAGTTTATTCTGTTTGAGGACAGTTCAACACTAGGAGAACTATTAATGCAAACCATTATGCTAGTAAATTAAAACAGTTACCCACAGAACTTCTCTGGTGGTCCAGCGGTCAAGAATCCACCTGCCAAGGCAAGGGACATAGGTGTGGCCCCTGGTCTGGGAAGACTCCACACGCCAAGGAAAACTAAGCCCATGAACTTTAGAGATCATGCCCTGCAACCAGAGAAAATCCACGCAGCAACAAGACCCGGTGCAGCCAAAAATAAAATGCACTTAAGACAGGCATCTACAGAAGACAAAAAGCATCTGACTGCAACTCTTAGCTAGTCAGGAGAAAAAAAAATTCTTATTCTTCACTAAAACAAAACTATTCTTATCAAAAGTCAGGTACAAGAAAGGAATACCTGCTATCATTGATATAACTGTATGGGAGTTCTTAGTCCATGATATAAGGCAAGTAAGAGGAATAACAGACTATGGACTTCCTTGGTGGTACAGTGGATAGGAATCTTCCTGAGAATGCAAGCAACATGGATTTGATCCCTGGTCCAGGAAGATTCCACATGCTGTGGGGCAACTAAGCCCATGTGCCACAACTATTAAGACAGCATTAGAGCTCCCATGCTGCAACCACAGAGCCTGTGTACCCCAACTACTGAAGCCCACTGGCCTACATCCCGTGCTCCACAAGAGAAGCCACAGCAAGGAGAAGCCCATGCACTGCAACCAAGAGTAGCCCTTGCTCACTGCAACCAGACAAAACCCACACACAGAAAGGAAGACCCAGCACAGTCAAAAAAAATTAAAAAATAAAAATAAAGAGTAAACTTTCCTTAAAAATATAAGAGTAGAAGGATTAAACGAAATTCATTATTAGTAGATGATTTCTGTCAACAGGGAAAACCCAATAAAATCAAATTTAAAACTTACTGGAGCAAATGAGAGGTACGAAAGACGGTCAAATATGAGCTTTACATGTAAATCATTAGAAAATGTAATAGGAAAGGAAAGTCATTCTCAACAGGATTAATGTAAATCCTTTATAAATGACTTTTATGAAGAGCACAAATCTATGTAATCTATAAAAGATCTAAATAATTAGAGATGTCATACTCATGAATAGGAAAATCCAACATAGTTAAGACATCAAGTCTTCCCCAATTAATATATAGATTCAATATTATTTCAATAAATTTCCCAAAAGGACTTTTAAAAAAGGAAATGAAAAAGTTTGTCTGGGGAAACGTGTGCAAAAATAACCCCAAATGTTTTTTAAAATGAAGAGAAGACTTACCCTACAAAATAGCACAACTCCTGAGCTAGAGTGACTCAGTTGTGTAGTACTGGTTTTCAAATAAAGCAATCAAAACAAAAAAGATCTATGTATAAATATTATAGGGCTTTCTTGGTAGCTCAGCTGGTAAAGAATCCGCCTGAAATGCAAGAGATCCCAGTTCGATTCCTGGGTCAGGAAGATCCACTGGAGAAGGGATAGGCTACCCACTCCAGTATTCTTGGGCTTCCCTGGTGGCTCAGCTGGTAAAGAATCCACCTGCAACGCAGGAGATCTGGGTTTGATCTGGGATTGGGAAGATCCTCTGGAGAAGGGAACAGCCACCTACTCCACTATTCTAGCCTGGAGAATTTCATGGACTGTATAGACCATGGGATCACAAAGAGTCGGACACGACTGAGCAACTTTCATAAATATGATAAAAGGTGTCAGGATAAATGGATATCCATTGGGAAAAAGTTAAATCTCTTGATCCCTTCGCAAACAATCTGGATGAATTAACTTCTTGTATAGGAAAAAAAACTTCATGTAGAAGAAAACATTGAGAATAATTTTCACATGGGTAAGATACAGTGAATGATAAAGGAAAGCGGGAAGGATGTTGATCAGTTAAAGATGGAAATACCTGCTTGACAAAGACCCCTGAAACAAAGCTGAAAGACAAGTGACAGAAAAACTATCTTTATCATGCTGAGGAAAGAAAAAGAAATTAATGAACAGATAAGTGACAAAGAATAGAATTCATACAATATAAATACTTCAGAATGAAAACACTCCATCTTATTAATGATTAACAATTAACGATATGCATATTAAAATGAAGTACTTCCCCTCCAACTGGCGAAATCAAATAATTGATAGCAGAGCAAACATTTTCACATACTATGACAGTGTGAACTAGTACATTTCATTAGAAAGGCAACACGACAATCTCTCAAACTTTATCCCAATGATTTCACTTCCAGAAATATAGGAAATTCTCAAATATGTAGGTAAGTGCGAATGTTCATTGCATTGATTACTGTAAGAAAAATTCTGGGAACAATTTAAGTATGTCTAGCAGAATGTCTGAAAAAAATTAATACCTTAGCATACTATGAAAAAATAAGGTAAACTTATATGAATTGACATGAAAAAAAAAACTAAAAAATATTGATGAATAATAAAAACTCTCAGTGGATTTTCTGGGGGGATGAGAATTCTCCTGCCAGTGCAGGGGACACAGGTTAAATCCAGGAAGATTCCATATGCCACAGAGAAACTAAGACCCTGAGCTGCCACCAATGAGCCCGCGGACTACAACTACTGAAGCCCATGCACTCAGAACCTGCACTTCTCAACAAGAAAAGTGACCACAGTGAGAAGCCTGCTCACAGAAACTAGAGAGCGTCCACGCAAAGCAATGAGACCCAGTGCAGCCAATAATATAATAAATTTTTATTTAAATTAAAAAATAAAAACTCCCAGTATAATGTATAAATGAGAGCACGCTGGTGCTACTGCTGCTAAGTTGCTTCAGTCGTGTCCGACTCTGTGTGACCCCATAGACAGCAGCCTACCAGGCTCCCCCTTCCCTGGGATTCTCCAGGCAAGAACACTGGAGTGGGTTGCCATTTCCTTCTCCAATGTATGAAAGTGAAAAGTGAAAGTGAAGTTGCTCAGTCATGTCCGACTCTAGCGACCCCATGGACTGCAGCCCATCAGGCTCCTCCGTCCATGGGATTTTCCAGGCAAGAGTACTGGAGTGGGGTGCCATTGCCTTCTCTGAAATGAGAGCATACTATATGGTAAAAAAGAAAAAAAAAAACAAAGAGAATACCCCCTTCCTCCTGCCCAAACCATCCCTGCCAAACAAAAGCCAGGGAGACTCAACAAAAGTTACTGCCATAATTCCTAAGAAAAATGATGAAAGTTTTGGCTTAAGTGGTGGCAACAGAAACNAGCATACTATATGGTAAAAAAGAAAAAAAAAAACAAAGAGAATACCCCCTTCCTCCTGCCCAAACCATCCCTGCCAAACAAAAGCCAGGGAGACTCAACAAAAGTTACTGCCATAATTCCTAAGAAAAATGATGAAAGTTTTGGCTTAAGTGGTGGCAACAGAAACAAGACGAGAGATCAGAATTGCAACAGAAGAGACAGAGTCAGCAAAGTCTGATACACAACGTGCAGCTGTTTCTGAGATGAGGCAGAGACCAGTCTAGACCCTGGCTACTCAAAGTGCAGTTTACAGACCAACTACACCAGCACCATCTGGGAGCTTGTTAAAAATGCAGACTCGCAGGCCCATCCCAGACCTACCGAATCAGAATCTGCACATTAACAAGATCCCCAGGTGACTGATGTGAGCAGCAAAGTTTAAGAAGTCCTGGCTTAGGGAATGTTCATTGGTCATGGTGCTATCCACTGAAAAACAAGAGTAGGTTTGACTTTTGACAGGCTGGAGTTAGGGTACTTAAAAATTATTTTGCTTTAGAAGAAAAAAAGAAATACATTTGACCCAGGAACAATGCAAGGGTTAGTCAGGGTTATCGATCCTCCTTGTACTCGAAAATCCAAATATAATTTTACAGTTGGTTCTCTATACTGCTGGTTTCCTCTATCCTGAGAATCCAACGAACTGCACATTCCATAATACTGCAGTATGCGTTTAGTGGGGAAAAAAAACAATCTACATACTAAGTGGACCCATGTTGTTCAAGAGTTAACTGTAGAAGGTGCTGACTTCTGAAGTGGGGCAAAGTGGCTAGGTTCCCACAGGTCTGCTGGGAGGTGAAGAAAACTATAAGAAGACAATTTACAGAATGAGACAGAGTTGGGTGACTCATTCCCTTCAGGCTCTATCTTCTCTCTGCTTGGAGTCTCTAGGAGAGGACAAAATATACTCAGTACTGCAAATAAGTCTGCACAATTTAACAACTTGACTAACACCTGGCGTGCTACAGTCCACAGGGCTGCAAAGAGTTGGACACAACTTGGCGACTGAACAACTAATATCTTTACTAGGAACCAAGTCACTGCAACACCCCACCCAAATTGCACTAAAAAAAAAAGCTTCTGCTGAATGGCCTAAGGGACAGCTCCTTCAAATTTCCTAGAAATTCAATGTTATAAGTTCAGTGAGACACATCCTTCACTGTTTTAGAGGGTCCTTGGTCTGAAGGAAGGCATTTTTAGAACACTGTGATTGCTCTTCCCAAGGTTTAACTAAATACTTCAAAATGACATTCTCAACTTGATCTTAAAAAAACATCCATAAAACTTCTGTGTATATATATGTATAAAAATGCAAAGAAAATGTCTGGTAGGATACATACTAAATCTTCAGACTGAGCAGTACGAAGGATAAAACAGAACTTACACCTTTCACTCTACAGTGTACATCAGTTTTGCTTACTGTATCTTTTATTTACTTGTAAAATTTAAAAAATGAAGAAACTCTAGATGGAGGGTCAAAAATTAAATTCTACTATAAAAACCATTTAAATTGTTAAGCATTTATAAAGGAAAAAACAACATAAAACTTACAGTAATTGCAAACATACTTTCATCTTCTAATGCAGACTGTATTCGGTCTCTGGGGAAAAACAACACAAGATGAAAAAGCTTTATTTCACAAGAGTAAATGAAATCATCATTAAGCTAATACACACACAAACCTGCATTCCATCTGGGGTAACTTAGCCAACACGCTTTAAAAACAAGAATCAAGTAGTAAATACCCTCTGACTCTAATATTGACAAAAATAGTATTTACTAAAAATAAACACAATACAAAGTCTTTGATGGCCACCTGCTAATGCATAAACTTAACTTTTCAATGTAACGTTTTCACATGGTCAAAATGAAAAAATACTATTTTATTTTGAGGTATTCTCACTGGGATGAGAAAGCAACAGAATGAGAGCCAAAACCAAGGAGCATCTAAGAAAAATTAGGTGAACTTCTCTCAGACTTTTACATTATGTAAAGTGTATCTGTCACTTTTTCCATTAATCTATCTTCTTCTAAATATTGCTGTGTTTTTAACACTTTCCTTAAATATTTACAAATACCCCATTCGTGGTAGTTACCAACTTCATGATTTAATATTCCCCTCTTTCCTCCTAACTCACCTCTGCAACTAAAGGCATTAGACATGATAAGCAACATAAAATGGCAGAACCTATTTCCAAACACACCTCATTCTAACTTCTAAGTTAATCGCCAGTTTGTTTCTGAGTCCTACACAACTTTACCTATACAAAGAAGCCAGCAGCCTCCATGTGACCATCTCCTGTTGAAGAAGCCAGAGCATACTGGCTGTTTTTGAAAACTTCTGAAGTCCAGGTGTTGCTCGGCTCACTATTTTATTCAATATATTTACCTGAATTAGAAACACAAATGTAAAAAGGTTTTCTGTAATTCTGAGTCACAACTTTGTATTCTTCAAGTACACAGTGCCAAAAGTACAAATTTACATTACAAATTTTTCCTGTCTATTGCCTTTTAAAATTAAATGTAATATAATATTCCCACTAGAAAGGGCCTTGCTTTGAAGTAAGGTGTGTCTAGGTGAGTGTGTATGTAAAAGTTTAACATACTCTAGATTTCAGATTCAACAGTAACAGCCATGAGTACATTTTTCTCCCTGTAGATCAACCTAGAAGATAGCTAAATCTAACCTATGCCTGGTAAAATCATATATCATGAACCAACAGAGCAGAATGAACATTAAAAATAAGACACTTTCAAATTATCTGAAAAATTTATACCATATAAAAAAAATTAAGAAAAATTCTCCTACCAGTACAAAGACTTTTGTACCAGTCTTTTCCTAAGTCTCCTTTTCCTATTTGGAACCAGGCTGTTGTTCCATGTCTAGCTCTAAATGTTGCTTCCTGACCTGCATACAGATTTCTCAAGAAGTAGGTCAGGTGATCTGGTATGCCCATCTCTTAAAGAATTTTCCACACTTTGCTGTGATCCACACAGTCAAGGGCTTTGGCATAGTCAATAAAGCAGTTTTTCTGGAACTCTCTTGCTTTTTCGATGATCCAGCAGATGTTGGCAATTTGATCTCTGGTTCCTCTGCCTTTTCTAAAACCAGCTTGAACATCTGGAAGTTCACGGTTCACGTACTACTGAAGCCTGGCTTGGAGAATTTTGAGTATTACTTTACTAGCCTGTGANCTTCTGCTTCTGTTAGGTCCATACCATTTCTGTCCTTTATTGAACCCATCTTTGCATGAAATGTTCTCTTAGTATCTCTAATTGCCAACGTGCTATTCAAATTTCCTAATAGTCTTTTTATCTAGAGAAGTAGAATTACAGAAAGATGAAGTGATTTATTTCAGGTCATGGACTTGAACTAAATTGAATCACAAACCAAAAGTATAGTAAATAACAATGAATTGAATACAAATATCAGTTTTGGGCTGAACCAAAACCACATGTATAAAGAACCCACCTGCCAATGTAGGAGACATAAGAGACGTGGGTTCAGTCCTCAGGTTGGGCAGATCTCCTGGAGGAGGGCATGGCAACCCTTCTTGCCTAGAGAATCACATGGACAGAGGAGACTGGCTGGCTACAGTTCATGGGGTCACAAAGAGCTGGACATGACTTAAGTGATTTATCATGCAGCACATTTGTTTTCAGAATGTATATCAAAATTGTGTGCAGGTTTTAAGATCTAGCTTGGCCCAGGAGACAATATTGCCTAGAGGTATCAAGAGGGGTCTTGGAATTCAGGTTTCCCAGATTTGGATGTCCCTGGTCAAGGAACTAAGATCCCATAAGCCATGGAGTTACTGAGCTTGGGGGGTTCAACCACTGAGCCAGCATGCCGGCCAAAGTTACTGAGCCCTGGCACCCCACTCCAGTACTCTTGCCTGGAAAATCCCATGGATGGAGGAGCCTGGTGGGCTGCAGTCCATGGGGTCACTAAGAGTCAGACACAACTGAGCGACTTCACTTTCACTTTTCACTTTCATGCATTGGAGAAGGAAATAGCAACCCACCCTGGTGTTCTGCCTGGAGAATCCCAGGGACGGGGGAGCTTGGTGGGCTAGCATCTATGGGGTCGCACAGAGTCGGACATGACTGAAGTGACTTAACAGTAGCAGCAGGTTTGGATGTCAGTTCTGCAATTTATCAGCTATTTATACTAACTCTCACCTCTGAAAATGAAAGTACTCTCTTAAGGTAGTTGAGGACTAGACACAAAAACAGCAATAGAGCAAAGTGGTCAAAAACTCAGATTCAAGAGTTGGATTGCCTGGAGTTACATCCTAGATCCTATAAGTACTAGCTGCATGACCTTGGGTGCAAGTGTCTGCTTCCATTTATTTTTAGGGGGTGTAACAGTATACAAGATCATAACGTTATTATGAAAATTTAGTGAGTTGGTGACTGCAGCCATGAAATTAAAAGATGCTTGCTCCATGGAAGAAAAGCTATGGCTAACCTAAACAACATATTAAAAAGCAGAGACATTACTTAGCCAGCAAAATTCGATCTAGTCAAAGCTATAGTTTTTCCAGCAGTCTTGTACGGATGTGAGAGTTGGACTGTAAAAAAAGCTGAGTGCCAAAGAATTGATGCTTTTGAACTGTGGTGTTAGAGGCGACTCTTAAGAGTCACTTGGACTAGAAGGAGATCCAATTAGTCAATCATAAAGGAAATCAGTCCTAAATATTCATTGGAATGACTGATGCAGAAGCTGAAATTCCAATACTTTGGCCACATGATGCAAAAAACTGACTCATTGGAAAAGACCCTGATGCTGGGAAAGATTGAAGGCAGGAGGAGAAGGGGACGACAGAGGATGAGATGGTTGAATAGCATCACTGACTCAATGGACACGAGTTTGAGCAATCTCTGGGAATTGGTGATGGACAGGGAAGCCTGGCGTGCTATAGTCCCTGGGGCCGCAGAGAGTTGGACACGACTGAGCAACTGAACTGAACTGAATATGTGTAAAGCCTTAGAATAGTAGCATTCATTATATGTGTGACATGTTATACATATTAAAATTTTTCTTATTCTTAAGACTGATAATAATTATCCACTTGTTTTATAACATCAAACTTGAGATGTAGTGATAGAGCCATTAGTAACATAGACTGAACTGAACCAACTCCAATCCTTTTTTTTCCCTTGTGATGCATTTTTTTGTGATGCAAAAGCATTTTCCCCTGTTTATATAAAAAACTCAAAATACTTTATATTGATACTTTAATACTTTATATATTGATAAATATGGGCTTCCCTCGGAGACCCAGGTTCGACCTCTGGGTAGGGAAGATCCCTTGGAGAAGGAAATGGCAACCCACTCCAGTATTCTTGCCTGGAGAATCCCATGGACAGAGGAGCCTGGCAGTCTACAGTCCATGGGGTCTTAAGAGTCAGACACGACTTAGTGAGTAAACCACCACCACCACTGATAAATATAACTGCAAAGTTTCCTTTTATTCTCTGTATAAAGAAGTTCAGTGGACATAATCTTGAAGAATCCTTATTCATTCATTCACAAATAATTATAGTGAAGTCGCTCAGTCGTGTCCGAGTCTTTGTGACCCCATGGACACCAGGTTCCCCTGCCCATGGGATTTTCTAGGCAAGGGTAATGGAGTTGGTTGCCATTTCATTCTCCAGGGAGCTTCGCAACCCAGGGATCAAACCCAGGTCTCCCACATTGTAGACAGATGCTTTACCATCTGAGCCACCAGGGAAGTCACAAATAATTATAAAGTATCTATTATGTACTAGCACTGTGCTTGTACCTAGGAGATATTGATTGGGAGATAAAGGACATTTGTGGATTTTTTTTTAAATCATGCAAACTTACCTATTCAAACATCCTTAATTGATGATAAACTTGGAATACATAAATATTTTAGGTCATCATTGTAGTCATAAAATTTGCCCATTATTTTCTTAAAATAGTCTCAAAACCTATTATGAGGTAAAGTTGTTAGATCTTTTAAATTGATATTAAGTCTTGGTTGGCAATGTTTTATTCTTTTTTTTCCTTTCTTGACATTGACTAGACCTTTTAACTTTTATTTATTTTAAAAATTGTGGTGACATACATATCACATAAAACTTAACATTTTAGGCATTTTCATGTATTCAGTTCAGCAGCATTGAATACATTTCACATTGTTGTGCAAAGAAATATTTTAGCCTTAAACATATAAACCAAACTATAAACCAAAATGAACCTTAAATTATTTCTGTTTAATCTGGCTTCCTGCTCAAGATGCATGTTGGTGGTCAGAATCAAATTCTGACACACATTTTATGCCTAGGTAGAAGTGATACTGTAAAGCAGTTAAACACCAGTGATGGTAAGAAAAACAAAATTTGACTGGATTTTAGGGGGAAATCTGCAAGATATGAATTTGGTCTGGAGAGATCATGGAGCCAAAAGGACAGAAAAAAATATTAAATTATAAGAAGTTCATGAGTCAGGGAAGGAAAAATATATTTAAGTGTGGAGTGTAAACTGTGTCTGCTCTCGAAGATTCAGATGTATTATTGGAATTTCATGTATAAAAGAAATGCTAATAGAAGGACTCCCTGAGACACTGACAGGAGGCCAGGAAAGGATGTGGTCATTGTGGTGATCACAGAAGCTACGGTTCTGTACATTATGTCTTTTCAGATATGAATTTTTTTTTTTTTTTTTGCAGGAGGGGACGGGTGGTGGTGGTATCTGGTTCAAAGGCAAATGCTTTTCCCTGAGGTCAAGTGGGGTCAAAGTTTAAATATGGAGCCTAACTGACTCTTGTTTGTCCATCTTAGGAATGCTGTGTGTGGTGGGTAGGATCTTGTCAACATTTGATGAGTTATTTCACCTCTTCAGACTTCAGTTTCCTCTTCTGTAAAATTAAGAGTATTGTCCTCAGAAATTTGCACTGCTGATTAAATATTATTTATGTAGCAATTTGAGAGGTGGCAGAGAACACAAAGACTTCTTGGGTTGAATCCCAGCTCCCCTACTTACTCTGTGGAGCTTTGGACAAATTACCTCCCCGCTTCTGTATAGTAACAATACCTACCAAAGAGATTCATCATGAGGATTACATAAATTTACATAGATCACTTAAAACAGTGTTGGTATATAAAACCACTCAGTGCTGTTGCTGCTTAGTTGCTCAGTTGTGTCTGACTCTGCCATCTTAGGGACTGTAGCCCACCAGGCTCCTCTGTCCATGGGATTTTCCAGGCAAGAATACTAGAGTGGGTTGTCCTTTCATAGGCTAATACAATAACAGATTCAACAGTATTGAATGGATATCATATATGTAGTTATACAAAGGTTTAATATGTTCAGCTCTAAGAAGCCAGGGACTGTATCTGTTTCATTCATCTCTACCTTTTGTCACTTTGTAGGTGCTCAAACTTTTCTTGAATGAGTGGGTATCCAACTGATACAACTGCATTCAAAGTCAAAGTGGAAGTTGTTCAGTCATGTCCAACTTTTTGCAACCCTATGGACGATATAGTCCATGGAATTTTCCAGGCCACAACTCTGGAGTGGGTAGCCTTTCCCTTCTCCAGGGGATCTTCCCAACCCAGGGATCAAACCCAGGTCTGCCGCATTGCAGGTGGATTCTTCACCAGCTGAGCCACAAGAGATGCCCAACTACATGCACTACATTCAATTCCTCAACAAAGTTTATCTACCTTTATATAATCAGACTGAACTTGCATTTATATTATTTTCAGTCATATACAGATACCTCACAGTACTCTCTACCACTTCAAAAGATTTCTTTATCATCTCAATCTTGTGGAGCTTAAAAACAGGAAGAACTCTTGAATAATTTATGTGTTACAGCTTCTTCTCTTAACCCTTTCAAATTGTGTGCAATGTGAACAGGAAAATGGAATGGTGAAATGTAAAATTTTGTAATTTCAGGTTACTGGTATTGCTGAATTGTGATGTAAACAGTGATGTTTGAGAGATTTTTAACATGAAATCATAAATATATGATTGCTTCTTAGAATTCTGACAGTAAGGGTGAGCTCGATACAGGTTTCATTGTGGCTTGTGCTTGAAAGCATTGAGTGGTCAGTGACATTTTGGAGGTAGTGGTGAATTTGCTGACAGAAAGTTTGCTGGACAAATAAATCAATTTCAGTGATTTCTTACAGACATCTCAGGCATCATCAATAGAGAACATGATCTTGGGGGTGATTGAAAAACTAAAATCATTGTTCCCTGTTGATAGGGGACATTCTCCAGCTAAATCACAAACTAGTATTGCAGTTTATGCATTTTGCTTTGCTGCTTTTGGATACTTCTCTGCTTGGCACAGAAATCCTGTAAATCAAATACACACTCTCATTTCTGATGAATGATTTCTTAGGGCCCTTGAGACAGCATTGCTTTGTTCTGTTTTCTCTAAATAGCATGATTTACACTCTGTTTAGCTTTTATTGTAAAAAGAAGGGAGCTAGCATGAAACTTACCCCATAAATTTGACTAAGAAAAGTCACATTAACATTTTTTTTCTTATGTGATCTTATTTCTGACTGAGCCCTCATCCTGCCTGGTTTGGAGGTTTGAAGGCAGGAAATTCAACCTCACACATTACAGAGGTTCTTTCCTCTTCTCTAGGGTTTGCATAATCCATAGGGTGGCTCCTATGGTGCTAGGCACACAGATAAAGATACCTAGCCCTCATTCCCCTTTATCAAATGCAGGTCATGGTCCAGGTCTCTGTGTCTGACAGATGTCAGAAAGATGGGAGGCATACGCAGCCTACCCAGTGGAAGAGGGCAAGGAGGGCTTAAACGAAAACAGGGAAAAGAAAGCACATCATTATTATGCAACTAAATGACAACTTTTTGAGAAACAATGTGAGAAACAAATAATTTTAAAATGTGAAGGGACACCATATGTGTATAGCTATCTTTTTCTGTAATATCTTATTAGATGTTATATGAAAATGTATCCTCAAGAGGACGCATCATGCACCCACGATGCTATGGATCTGTTCTTTAACAACACAGTTTTCAAAGGGATTATTTTCATGACTGAAAATGCAGCATATGTAGCTCATAAATCAAGAGCGGGAACTGACTTTTAAAATACTTTAAGGATATTTTGAGCCACAAACATATTGCCATATAGGAGCCGACTATGCAAGTTCTATAAATAGAAGAACATTTAAAAGCCTAAAATGATATAATGTAAGTATTGGCAGTGGGATATAATGCCAAGAAAAAGCTGTGTCGGTCTGCCCTTGAAATTCGTTAGGAAGCTGGAGTCTGTGCCACAAAAGGGCATTAGGTATGTCTGTGCTTCCAAATCCATCCTGGTTTCCTATTTGCAATCTTTCAATGATTGAGTTTAATTCTTTAGGAAACTGCCTGCCATCCTAGGGGAGTCCTGCTTCTTTGTCCTTCACAAGATCAACTGAAATTCTTCAGCTATGTGAGAAGGTTGAATTTCAAGTAATAGAAGAAAACTAAACTCCTTTGGCTTTTTGAACAATGACTTTTTCCTGATTTAGCTTCATAAAGTTATGACTTTACGTAAATTTTTAAAAATTTATCTTTACTTAGAGGTAGCATAAGAATGTTAGGGGAAAAGGAATAACTTAAGTCATCCATATTACAACTGCTAGGACAATAATTTTTATTATTGCATGTTATCTCCCACATGTTGACATTGATGTTTTACATACAGTAATGATATTCAGTTAGCTTTTATATTCCAGAAACTTATTTACATATTACTGACAATGAGGAATTCTCTATGTCTTTGTGATCCTGATTTGTTTTCCCATAGGTATGTTTTTGCTTTTCTTCCCTTATGTACTCAAATCTCCCTAGCTTTAACTTTCTTAAACTTCTTCTCCTGGAAGGTTAACAACCTGGAAGGCTAACAACCTGGAAGGTAATTTTCAGTACCTTTTCCAGGCTCATGTAATACATACACACACACACACACACGCCCACCCACAAGCATTCCCTGCATTTTACTTTGTTCACTTTCTATACCTCAGAGAAATCCCTCTAAGTCAACCATCAAACATCACATTCATTTTTAATGGATGCATAATATTCTATATTATGAATGCATCATAATTTATTCACTTTTGATGATCATTCACTCTGGTTCTGTTTTTTCTACTACATTGTATCAGCCTTGTATGGGTGTGTGTGTGTCTTTGGTGTAGTTATCAGGAATAGGATTGCTGAGTCAAATATGCCTAGTTTGAGTTTTAATAGATAACAGCAGACAGCAAATTAAGATTTTTACTTACCAAAATCTCTACAAGGCACATTTCCATCAGCCATATATGACTCCTTTCTTGCCCTCTCACCTTCCTTCTCAGATTGTTGTTATCTCCTTTTCAAATTTTGCCTGTGTTTGGGATTCTTTGGTACATGGTTTTGCACTTCTCTGTCTACTAGTTACTTTGAGCAACTTTTTATGTTTATGGGCCATTTGAATTTGCTTTCCTCTGAACTGCCTACTAACATCTTCTACTCATTTTTCTTTCGGATTGTTTCTTCTCCATTCTTAAGAACCTTTTGTATTTTATATATATTAACAACTATATATACAGAGAAGGCAATGGCACCCCACTCCAGTACCCTTGCCTGGAAAATCCCATGGGTGGAGGAGCCTGGTGGGCTGCAGTCCATGGGGTCACATAGAGTCGGACACAACTGACATGACTTAGCAGCAGCAGCAGCAACAACTATATATTCTGTTGTACCTTCCCAAATCAATTGACTTTGTAATATATTTTGCCAAATTTTAAATTTATAAATTAACTTCATTAATTTAAATGTATAAAATATTTTCATTTAAAGTAGCTTTTGAGTTTCTCAAATTTGCTAAGTTCTCCATTATCTCCAGACTATACTTCCAATCTCTTAGCTTTGTTTTACTTTATACTTAATTTTAAAAATTTAATATATCTGGAATTTGCTTTTTGTGTAACAAAGGGGTTGCACTTTCATTTTCTTCCAACAGATAGCTAGTTGTGTTAGCATTTTCCAAGTTACATTCTTACTGAAATAAAATTTTGTCATAGAGGAACTTGTTGTATACTAGAAGCTACTTCTGGATTCAATTCAACTCTACCAATTAAGGTTATTTCTCCTTTCACTTGAACTTTAAGATCATTTACATCAATTTCAATACTTCACCAGTTGAAATTCAAATTAGAATCATATCACATTAAAATATTAATATGGGGAAATTTCCTGATGCTGTCTCCCCATTCAAGAATAAAGAATTTGTTTAGATTTATGTTTTTTTAATGACATATTTTTAAAATAGTTTTAAATTTCCTTTTGGCTGTGCTGGATCTTTGCTGCACGGGCTTTCTCTAGTTGTGGGGAGTGGGGGCCATTCTCCAGCTGCCAGGTGCAGGCCCTTACTGTGGTGGTTTCTCTTGTGGAGCACAAGCTCTAGGTGCCCGGGCTTCAGTAGTTGTGGCACGTGGGCTCAGTAGCTGCAGCTCCCAGGCTCCAGAGCACAGGTTCTGTAGTTGTGGTGCACCAGCTTAGTTGCTCTGTACCATGTGGAACCATCCCAGATCAGGGGATTGAACCTGTCTCCTGCACTGGCAGATTCCCTACCACTGAGCCACCAGGGAAGCCCCAATAAGACTTTATATAACTCTTTCTTGTTTGCTTTATTCCTTGAGACATTTATAATTTTTGTTATAATATTTACCCTCATATCAACTCCTAAGTTGATATGATAGGGATTCCCTGGTGGCTCAGACGGTAAAGAGTCTGCATGCAATTCGGGAGCCCCAAGTTTGATCCCTGGGTTGGGAAGATCCCCTGGAGAAGGAAATGGCAACCCACTCCAGTATTCTTGCCTGGAAAATCCCATGGACAGAGGAACCTGGCAGGCCTCAGTCCGTGGGGTCACAAAGAGTCGGATACAACTGAGCAACTTCACTTTCACTTTCAACTCCTAAGTACTTATTGTGAAGGCAGAAAAAAACTAATTGATTTTTGGCATATTTATACTGTATTCAGTTACCTTCCTAAGTGAAAGTCGCTCAGTCGTGTCCAAATCTTTGTTACCCCATGGACTATACAATCCATGAATTCTCCAGGCCAGAATACTGGAGAGGATAGCCTTTCCCTTCTCCAGGGGATCTTCCCAACCGCGGGATCGAACCCAGGTCTCTTGCATTGCAGACAGATTCTCTACCAGATGAGCCACAAGGGAAGCCCTAATTTCCTAAGTTCCTGAATAATTTCAATAAACTTTTTGAGCCTTTAGGGTATTCATTTATAATAATTTCATTTTCTAGTGTTTCTAATGTTTCAGTCTATTGACAAGGCATCCATAAGCACTACTAGGGAACACTAATATTTACAGCATTTTATAGCATTGTTCTAAAAGCTAAATAAGATAAACACCTGAAATTGCTTAGAGCAGTGGGTGGCACATAGTAAGGGGTCCAAGAAATAATTAACATTGTTATTACTTCTCAACTATCAAGAGTTTATGAGTTCTTCAATCTCGAGTTTCTCATGGGAACATCAGCTGATTTTTCCTTATTCTTTCATCATTCTTCATTTTAATTGGTTTTGGGGAGCCTTGATAACAACTTTCCTAAGCTATTTGTGATTCTTTCATCATGATACAATGACAGCAAGAGAACAGAGAAATAGTCTATGTTTGAAAATAATTCATAGATTATTATGTAATAAATAAAACTTCTTTTGAAGGAATGATGTTAAAGCTTAAACTCCAGTACTCTGGCCACCTCATGCAAAGAATTGACTCATTGGAAAAGACTCTGATGCTGGGAGGGATTGGGGGCAGAAGGGGACAACAGAGGATGAGATGGCTGGATGGCATCACTGACTCGATGGACGTTGAGTCTGAGTGAACTCCAGGAGTTGGTGATGGACAGGGAGGCCAGGTGTGCTGTGATTCATGGGGTCACAAAGTCGGACACGACTGAGCAACTGAACTGAATAAATAAAAATTAAAATTAGTACATAATTTTTACAACTATTTCAGGAAACATTACTTCACAGTTATCTTCCTTTAGAAAAGATAAGTTACAAACTAGGTTTTATGCTAGATATTGAATATATTTTAATATGGAGTGTTTTTGTGTTTATTGTGTGTAGGTCAAGGAGACTTGTCACAAAATCTATGGCTTCCTATAATTTGTTATCTTCTTCAAAGTGAGAGAGCAGTTGAGCCAAATTTGACTAATTCTACTGCTCCTCTCAATGAGTTTCACAAGTAACTGAGCTAAGAAAAAAAGTCCTCCCTTATAATGCAATAGCCTTGGGGAGATGAGCTGTTGGTATCTTCCAGCAGACAACTAGGAGGAGGTGGCACTGTAAATTGTCTTCTCTGTCCAGGGGTGACATGGCTTGACATTTTACTTCTATCCTATTTGGATGACATCCTGAGATCTGTCCTCTTTACCTTCCCTGCAGGGAGCCCAGGGCAAAAAAATCATAATTCTGTATCCAGCATTAACCACATCCTGACCAGGGGAGGAAGCCCTGAGCATCAGAATATCCTGGACTGGTTCAGAGTGGAAGGAGAAAGGGAGACATGCTGGGTGCCTCTTTCTTCTGTGGTGCCATTCTCTATGACAGCATTGGGTGGCATAGTGGTGTCTAACATCATCTTGCATGATCCAAGTCATGTTTTAGTGAAGTTTGAAGATCCAAAGGAATGAATGGATGAAACGAGAACATTTTCCACAGTAGTTCTGGTAGAGAATGACTGAATCAACTTCTGGGAACTCTAAGTTTGTATCTTAAACATGTAAATCCTACAGATGGACTCTCTCCTTTTACCATTACCTCAAATAGTTACTAGAAATAATAAACAGATAAAGCCTATCTGGAGAAGGTCCAAATTCATTTTTGAGAAACCCTGCAGAAACCTAATGCAGTATGTCCTAACAGATATAAAACCCCAAACCCCACTGGACTGAATTAATCCCTACTTTGCTTGAATGTTCAATGTAGTTTACTCCAACCAAATGAATTTTTACCATTTAATTCTTGTGCCCATCCATTATTCTAAAAACAAAGGCAGTAAACAAACCATTCAATTCAGCGTTGGTGTTGAATAAAACCTTCTAAATCATGACACTGGTTTCAGAAGCACTCATTTTCTTCTAATATGAATCATTCAAGTCTGATTAAAGGTGAGAGGGTGAGGTAGAGGGAAAACCCTTTTTGTTATGTCTGGAAATGAAAAGCAGAGAAAATAAAGTTTCCTCTTTATATCACTCCTAAATCTAAGTCAGTAGAAGGGGGAAGTTTCTGTCATCACCGATCAATGAATAATACAAAATATGTTGCATAGACAGGATGTGTGCTACCCCAAGTGGAAGGTAATTCAGCAACAAGTAATAAAATAAAGTAATTCAGGGATAATGGTTAACAGAATTTCACCCTATTGGTTCTGGAATTGTGGAAATAGCCCAGACTGGACCTCATTAATTCCTGAAGGCCTCTGCTGACTCTCCAGATTTCCCTTAGAAGGATCTCTAGAGAGCAGCTTTAATTCTTTAGCTTCCGTAGGTAGGATCTCTCTCGAGACCCTTGAGTCTGTTGACTCAATTCAGCACATTTTGGATTATCCTAGAGTAGACCTATGCTGGTCTTGCTCATTGCAAAATTAATAAAACACTGTGTGGTACATGGATAATAGCTTCCAAAGGTATGTTCATGTCCTAATCCCCAAACCTGTGAATTTTATCTTTATTTGAAAAAAAGGGTCTTTGCAGGTGTGATTTAGGATCTTGAGATTATGCTGGATTATTGAGGTGGGTCCTGAATGCCAACACAAGTATCTTTAAAAAAGAAGTGAGGCACATCAGACATATGGAGACAGATGCAGTTTGGAGAGATCAAGGCCTCATGCCGAGGAATATGGGCAGGAAGGAACGATTTCTCTCTTGGAGCTACTAGAGGGAGCGAGGCTTGCAAACACTTTGATTTTGGACTTTCTGCCTTTAGAACCCTCATAAAGTTTCTGTTCTGAGTCGCCAAATTTGTTACAGTAGCCCTAGGAACTAATACATGCCGCCTAGCTAGGACAATAGTGTCTTTTTAGAAGATATTAAGAAACATGTTGTAAAAATAACAAGAACCCAGTTAACAGTAATTTACCTTCCTATGACATTTTTATGGGGTAAGGCACCAAGCTGTCACATTAAAAAAAAATGTCACAAGGAGAAGTCAATTCTGACTCCATGTTGAAACTATCTGACTTGCTTTCTATTGTTTTTGTTATTACAATCATACATAAAGGTCTGCCTCAGAGAATCCTGCCCCTTACCTGTTCAACTATAGTGCTTTTGCTCAGAACCCTGTCCACCTGTAGATGGCAGGAAAGAAGTAAACAGATTCCCTGAAGGAGCTCACCATTCTAGAAGATATCTGTAAGATTAATGGCCTTTTTACTTTGCTTCCTCATCTCTGATCCATAAAAAGAAACCTGGCGTCCAGACCCAAGTAAGATGGTTGAGACATTAGTCTGCCATCTTCTCAGTCAGTTGACTTATGGAATAAAGTTGTATTCCTCGTCTCGACACTTCAGCTCTTGCTCTCATTTGTCTGCTGAGCAGTGAGCAGAGCAAGCTTGGACTAGGTAACATTAAGAGGAACAAAAATGTTTGTGTCATTGGAAAGGAGAAATATTTCAATGATACATATTTGAAAGATGCCTTGTGGACTTGGTAAAACTGTCAACACTGGTTCTGAAACAGACTTTATACATGCCTCACTCTATTGCAATTTTGCAGATATACTGTTTCTTACAAATTGTTTTTGGCAACCCTGTATCCAGTAACTCTAATGGCACCATTTTTTCCAGCAGTATTTGCTCACATTTTGCTTGCTGTCACATTCTGTTAATTCTTGTAATATTCAAACTGTTCCATTATTATTCTATTTGCTTCAGTGATCTCTGATGTTAGTATTGTAACTGTTTGGAATGCCTGTATATGGCCTCAAACTTTGTGCATGATTTTCTGTTCCCCTGACTGGCTATTCCTGTCTCCTGCCCTCTCCTCAGGCTTCCTTATTTTGATACACAACAGTATTGAAATTAGGCCAGTTAATAACCCTACAATAGCCTCTAAGCGTTTAACTAAAAGAATGAGTTGAATGTCTCTCATCTTAAATCAGAAGCCAGAAATGATTAAATTTAGTGAGAGAAGCATGTCCAAAGCCTCTTGTACCACTCAGCCCAATTGTGAGTCTAAGGAAAAGCTACTGAAAGAAATTAAAAGTGCTACTCTTTATTGCTGCTATGGAGAAAGTTGCAGTGAAACTACAGTGGAACTACTAAACCAGCCACAACATTCCCTTGAGCCAAAATCTAATCCACAGCAAAGCCCTCTGTTCAATTCTATGCAGGTTGAGAGAGGTGAGCAAACTGCAGAACGAAAGCTGGCACAAGTTGGTTCTTGAGATTTAAGAAGCTGCCTGCATAACACAAAGTGCAAGGTGAAGCAGCAAGTGCTAATGTAGAACCTGCAGCAAATTATCCAGAAGATCTAGCTAAGATAATTAATGAAGGTGGCTACACTAAACAATAGATTATTGATGAGACAAAACAGTCTTCTATTAGAAGATGCCATCTAGGACTTTGATAAGAGAAAGAGAGAAGTCAATGCTTGACTCCAAAGCTTTAAAGGACAGGCTGACTTTCTTGTTAGGGTCTAACATGACTAGCGACTTTAAGTTGAAGCCAGTGCTCCTTTGCCATTCTGAAAATCCCAGGGCCCTTAAGAATTATGCTAAATCTACTACGATTTAGCATAATTTAGTGGATTCCCTGGTGGTTCAGATGGTAAAGCAGCTGCCTACAATGCGGGAGACCTGGGTTCAATCCCTGGGTTGGGAAGATCTCTTGGAGAAGAAAATGGTAACCCACTCCAGTATTCTTGCCAGGAAAATCCCATGGACAGAAGAACCTGGTAGGCTGCAGTCCATGGAGTCACAAAAGAGTCAGACACGACTGAGCGACTTCATTCACTCACTCACTACTATGATTATGCACTATAAATAGAAAATTAAAGCCTGGATGACAGCACACCTGCTTACAACACAGTTTACTGAGATTTTCAGCCCACTGTTGAGATCTACTTTTCATAATAAAAGATTCTTTCAAATTCAGTACTGCTCATTGACAAGGCACCTGGTCATCCAGGAGCTCTGGTAACACAGCATCTATATTACAGCCCATGGATCAAGTAGTAGTTTTACCAAAGAACTACATTTTGTAAGGCTATAACTGCCACACACAGTGATTTCTTTGATGGATGTGGGCAAAGTAATTTGAAAATCTTCTGGAAAGAATTCACCTTTCTAGATATTCCTAATTCGAATGGCCATCATTAAAAAGCCTACAAATAACAAATGCCGGACAGGGTGTGAAGGAAACGGAACATTCTGGCCCTTTGGTGGGAATGTAAATTGGTGTGGCCACTATGGAAAACTAGATGGAGGTTCCTTAAAAAACATACAGTTGCCCATATGATCCAGCAATCCCACTCCTGGGCACATATACAGACAAAACAATAATTGGAAAAGATACATGTACCCCTATGTTCAGAGCAGCATTACTTACAGTAGTTAAGACATGGAAGCAACCTAAATGTCCACTGACAGAATGGATAAAAATGTGGTATACACACACACACAAACACAGACACAGGATCAACCAGTGCCATTTGCAGCAACATGAATGGACCTAGAGATTATCATACTAGGTGAAATTAGAAAGACAAATACCATATGATATCACTTACATTGGAAATCTAACATATGACACAAATGAACTTATTTCTGAAACAGAAAATTCATAGAGAACAGATTTGTCGTTTCCAAGGGGTAGGGAGGTTGAGGAGGGTTGGATTGGGAGTCTGGGACTAGAAGATGCAAACTATTATATATAGAATGGATAAAAAGCAAGATCTTACTCTATAGCGTAGGGAATTATATTCAATATCCTATAATAAATCATAATGGGAAAAAAAAAACCAAGAATATTCTAATTCAGAAAGAGGTCAAAATATCAACATTAATAGGAACTTGGTGAAGCTAATTCCAACTCTCATGGATGACTTTGAGGGGGTTCAAGATTTCAGTAGACGAAGTAAGTGTAGGTGTGGCGGAAGCAGCAAAAGAACTAGCACAAGATGCAGAGCCTGAAGATGTGACGGATTGTTGCAATCTCACAATAAAACTTCAAGTGGATGAGGAGTCACTTCCTATGATCAACAGAGTGGTTTCTTGAGATGGAATCTATTCCTGGTTAAGATGCTATGAAAATGCTGAAATGACAACTAAGGATTTAGAATATTATGTAAACTTACTAGATAATGCAACAGCAGGGTTTGAGACGACAGACTCCAATTTTGAAAGAAATTCTCCTGTGGGTTAAGTACTACCAAACAGCATTGCATGCTACAGATAAGTTGTTCATGAAGGAAGAGCTGACCCATGTGGCAAACCTCACTGTTGCCTTATTTTTAAGAAGCTGCCACAGCCATTCTGGCTTTCAGAAAGTACTCCCCTGATCCATCAGCAGCCATCAACACTAAGACTCCCCACCACCCAAAAGATTAGGACACGAAGAAGGCTCGAATGATGATTAGCATCACTTAGTAATAAAGTAGTTTTAAATGAGGTTTGTAGTTTGTTTTTCTTTAAGACATGTTATCGTACACTTAGTACACTATAGTACAGTACAATTTTTACATGCATTGGGAAACTAAAAAACTCATTGACTTGCATTACTGCAATATTCACTTTATTCCAATGGTATGAATTAAACCTGCCAGTAACTTTGAAGTGTGCCTGTAGCTGCTGCAGACATACATGAACCTGGTACTAATAAGAAGATGCTATTTCCAAAACTATCCTATCATTTCCTTAGATCAGCAGCTAATTCCCCACCAAGTAGTATATGAAGAGACAAATATAAATTATGATACATCTAGAGAATGAATTACTGCTGGTCTATGAATGTGAGAATTGGACTATAAAGAAAGCTGAGCGCTGAAGAATTGATGCTTCTGAACTGGAACCTGGTACTAATAAGAAGATGCTATTTCCAAAACTATCCTATCATTTTAGATCAGCAGCTAATTCCCCACCAAGTAGTATATGAAGAGACAAATATAAATTATGATACATCTAGAGAATGAATTACTGCTGGTCTATGAATGTGAGAATTGGACTATAAAGAAAGCTGAGCGCTGAAGAATTGATGCTTCTGAACTGGAACCTGGTACTAATAAGAAGATGCTATTTCCAAAACTATCCTATCATTTTAGATCAGCAGCTAATTCCCCACCAAGTAGTATATGAAGAGACAAATATAAATTATGATACATCTAGAGAATGAATTACTGCTGGTCTATGAATGTGAGAATTGGACTATAAAGAAAGCTGAGCGCTGAAGAATTGATGCTTCTGAACTGGAACCTGGTACTAATAAGAAGATGCTATTTCCAAAACTATCCTATCATTTTAGATCAGCAGCTAATTCCCCACCAAGTAGTATATGAAGAGACAAATATAAATTATGATACATCTAGAGAATGAATTACTGCTGGTCTATGAATGTGAGAATTGGACTATAAAGAAAGCTGAGCGCTGAAGAATTGATGCTTCTGAACTGTGGTGCTGGAGAAGATGCTTGAGTCCCCTGGACTGCAAGGAGATCCAACCAGTCCATCCTAAAGGAGATCAGTCCTGAGTGTTCACTGGAAGGACTGATGCTGAAGCTGAAACTCAATACTTTGGCCACCTGATGTGAAGAGCTGACTCATTTGAAAAGACCCTGATGCTGGGAAAGACTGAGGGCAGGAGAAGGGGATGACAGAGGATGAGATGGTTGGATGGCATCACTGACTCAATGGGTATGGGTTTGGGTGGACTTTGGGAAGTGGTGATGGACAGGGAGGCCTGGCATGCTGTGGTTCATGGGGTTGCAAAGAGTCACATGACTGAGCGACTGAACTGAACAGTGCAAGACAAACAGTAGGGTCCAGTCTTACTCTTTTGCCACTGAAGATGCTGTATTCTCTGGCTATAGAAGGCTATTTGCTGACTTCTCTGCCCTCACCTTTGTAAGAGCAATCCTTTGCACTCCAATCCTTCTCTTCCCCACCCCATTTAGACCAGGTTTTCTTCTATTTCTCTATACTAATCCTTATAATTTCATTCACTATGGTTTCAGTTGCCTCTTGTACACCAATGACTTCAAGGTCTGTTAAAATCCATCTCTCCTCAGAAGAAACTCTTTAATTAAAAACATCTCACTTAAATCTTGTCATACCAAAAAGTTCTTTACTCATGCACTAAAAACCGAAATTCCTTGCTGGCTTCTGTATTTTATCACCATTGGTGTTCATCTCCTCCAAATTGGCTAATATAATCCACTATGTCTGTCTTTCCTTCAGGCCCTACACCTAAGCCACGAACTAAGTCTCCAATTATTCCTTTTAAAAATTTCTTGGGCTCCCTTTCTCACCATAGCTCCAGCGAATCGCTTCATGCTTACAGAATCAAGCAGCATACACACTGGGTGGGTTGGCTCTAGCTCTAACATCACACTTCTTGAGCTATCTTTCACACAGCTGTCAAAATTTGTTGCTTTAACCTAGATGTCCATTATCACACAGATAAAGGAACTGTAGTACATATACACAGTGGAATAATACCCAGCCATTAAAAAGGAATCCATGAGTCAGTTCTAATGACATGGATGAACCCAGAGCCCATTACAGAATGAAGTCAGTCAGAAAGAGCAATATTGCATAGGAACCTGGAATGTTAGGTCCACAAATCAAGGAAAATTGGAAGTGATCAAACAGGAGATGGCAAATTTTAGCAATCAGTGAACTAAAATAGACTGGAATGGGTGAATTTAACTTAGATGACCATTATATCTACTACCGTGGGCAAGAATCCCTTAGAAGAAATGGAATAGCCATCACAGTCAACAAGAGTCTGAAATGCAGTGAAATGAAGTCGCTGAATCATGTCCAACTCTCTGCGACCCCATGGACTGTAGCCTACCAGTCTCCTCCGTCTATGGGATTTTCCAGGCAAGAATACTTGAGTGGGTTGCCATTTCCTTCTCCAGGAGATCTTCCCAACCCAGGGATAGAACCCAGGTCTCCTGCATTGTATGCAGATGCTTTACCATCTGAGCCACTAGGGAAATCTTGGATGCAATCTCAAACACGAGAGAAAGATCTCTGTTCATTTTATAAGGCAAACCATTCAATATCACGGTAATTCAAGTCTGCCCTGAGCAGTAATGCTGAGGAAGCTGAACAGTTCTATGAAAACCTAAAAGACCTAGAACTAACACCCCCAAAAGATGTCCTTTTCACTATAAGGGACTGGAATGCAAAAGTAGGGAGTTAAGAAATACTTGGAGTAACAGGCAAATTTGGCCTTGGAGTACAGAATAAAGCAAGGCAAAGGCTAATAGAGTTTTGCCAAGAGAACGCACTGGTCACAGCAAACACCCTCTTCCAACAACTCAAGAGAAGACTCTACACATGGACATCACCAGATGGTCAGTAACTAAATCAGATTGATTATATCCTTTGCACCCAAAGATGGAGAAGCTCTATACAGTCAGCAAAAGACCGGGAGCTGACTATGGCTCAGATTATGAACTCCTTATTGCCAAATTCAGACTTAAATTGAAGAAAGTATGGAAAAACCACTAGACCATTCTGTTAGGACATAAATCAAATCCTTTGATTATACAGTGGAAGTGATAAATAGATTCAAGGGATTCGATCTGATAGAGTATCTGAAGAACTATGGATGGAGGTTCGTGACATTGTACAGGAGACCATCCCCAAAAGAAAGGCAAAAAGGCAAAATGGTTGTCTGAGGAGGCCTTACAAATAGCTGAGAAAAGAGAAAAGCGAAAGGCAAAGGAGAAAAGGTAAGATATACCCATTTGAAAGCAGAGTTCCAAAGAACAGCAAGGAAGAAAAGGAAGCCTTCCTCAGTGATCAATGCAAAGAAATAAAGGAAAACAATAGAATGGGAAACTCTAGAGATCTTTTCAAGAAAATTAGAGATACCACAGGAACTCTTCATGCAAAGACGGGCACAATAAAGGACAGAAAGATCTTCTTGACCCAGATAATCACAATGGAGTGATCACTCACCTACAGCCAGACATCCTGGAATGCAAAGTCAAGTGGGCTTTGGAAAGCATTACTACAAACAAAACTAGTGGAGGTGATAGAATTTCATTGAGCTATTTCAAATCCTAAAAGATGATGCTGTGAAAGTGCTGCACTCAAAATGCCAGCAAATGTGGAAAACTCAGCAGTGGCCACAGGATTGGAAAAGGTCAGTTTTCATTCCAACCCCAAAGAAAGGCAATGCCAAAGAATGCTCCAACTACCGCACAGTTGCACTCATCTCACACTCTAGTAAAGTAATGCTTAAAATTCTCCAAGCCAGGCATCAACAGTACATGAACTGTTAACTTCCAGATGTTCAAGCTGGATTAAGAAAAGGCAGAGGAACCAGAGATCAAATTGCCAACATCCGCTGGATCATCGAAAAAGAGAGTTCCAGAAAAATATCTACTTCTGCTTTATTGACTATGCCAAAGCCTTTGATTCTGTGGATCACAAGAAACTGTGGAAAATTCTGAAAGAGATGGGAATACCAGACCACCTGAACTGCCTTTTGAGAAACCCATATGAAGGTCAAGAAGCAACAGTTAGAACTGGACATGGAACAACAGACTGGTTCCAAATTGGGAAAGGAATATGTCAAGGCTGTATGTTGTCGCCCTGCTTATTTAACTTATTTGCAGAGTACATCATGAGAAACACTAGGCTGGATAAAGCACAAGCTGGAATCAAGATTGCTGGGAGAAATATCAATAACCTCAGATATGCAGATGACACTACCCTTACGACAGAAAAGTGAAGAAGAACTAACGAGTCTCTTGATGAAATTGAAAGAGGAGAGTGAAAAAAGTTGGCTTAAAACTCAACATTCAGGAAACTAAGATCATGGCATCTGGTCCCATCACTTCATGGCAAATATACGGGGAAGTATTGGCAAAAGTGACAGACTTTATTTTCTTGGGCTCCAAAATCACTGCAGATGGTGATGGCAGCCATGAAATTAAAAGATGCTTGCTCCTTGGAAGAAAAGTTATGACCCACCTAGATAGCATATTAAAAACCAGAGACATTACATTGCCAACAAAAGTCCGTCTAGTCAAGGCTATGGTTTTTCTAGTAGTCATGTATGGATGTGAGAGTTTGACTATAAAGAAAGCTGAGTGCCAAAGAACTGATGCTTTTGAACTGTGGTGTTGGAGAAGACTCTTGAGAGTCCCTTGGACTGCAAGGAGATCCTACCAGTCAATCATAGAGGAAGCAGTCAGTCCTGAATACTCATTGGAAGGACTTATGCTGAAGCTCCAATATGTTGGCCATCTAATGGAAAGAACTGATTCATTTGCAAAGACCCTGATGCAGAGCAAGATTGAAGGCGGGAAGAGAAGGGGATGACAGAGGATGAGATGGCTGGATGGCATCACCAACTCAATGGACATGAGCTTGAATAAACTCTGGGAGTTGGTGATGGACAGGGAGGCCTCGCATGCTGCAGTCTATGGGGTCGCAAAGAGTCAGACACGATTGAATGACTGAACTGAACTGAGTCAGAGAGAAAAACAAATATTGTGTATTAATGTATATATATAGAATCTGGAAAGATGCTACTGGTGAACCTATTTACAGAGCAAAAATGGCGATGCAGACATAGAGAACAGACTTATGGACATGGGCCAGCAGAAAGGTGGGCTGAATGAAGAGAGTAATGGAAGGATATATACCACCATGTATAATACAGATAACCAATGGGAATCTGCTGTACGACTCAGGGATTCAAATCAGGACTCTCAAAACCTACAGCGGTAAGACGTGGGAGGGACATTAAAAAGGGAGAGGATATACATACACACACACACCCCTATGGCTGACTCATGTTGATATATGGCAGAGGCCAACACAATATTAATACTGAGAGGCGATTTTCCTTCAATTAAGTTTGAAAAAAAAATGCACTGCTTTCCTTTACTCCCATTTAGCACAGCAGAGCGGCTCTCTAGTAACCACCCACTCTGTACTGTACCTACTTTATCTTTTCCATTTCCAGTATGTAAAGACACTCATTTCTTTCTGTCTAGTCTTCCATCACTGGTTAATCTGCTGAGAATCTAATTAACACTGACCTGAATAAAAGAGAAATATAAATCAACAGTCCATACATTTTAAAGCAAAATATAATTTTTTTTTTTTTACTGTTAGTCACTTGGATTAGTATGGCTAATGGAGCATGAACTCTGTGGTTAGAAATGAGGTATTGGATTTTTGCTTATTCTGACTGGCCTTCCCCACCATTGAAACATTAAGAACCTTGGCAACAGGGACTGGGTTTATTCTCTCATTTACTTCTTGCTACTCCCCTCTCCTCCAAGCACTGCACCTTTCTTATTCAGTAGTTTGACAATAACAGAATTTCCCATTATGAACTTAGTTCTCCCAGGGGACATAAATTAACACACTATAAACAGAAATCTGAATCAGTAATAATGACAGATGACAAAAACATTGAAGGCTTTTGAAAACTCCTATAACCTTTTGATGTAACTGAATACATTATTCATTTTCAAATTTTGTAGAATCTGCATTATTTAGTTTTCAGGAAAAAAAACCTGTGCTCTGACTCAAACACTAAATATGGATAATTCTGCATTTAAGACATTGTATAAGGAAAATCAGGTTAAACTTTTGTAAGGTTAAAAACCAAGTTTACTGTTTTATAACACAACAAAAGAACTGTAAATATTCTCTCCATACCCTTTCAGACAATTCTGCCAATAAATGATAAAATCTTTATACATATTAAATGATACTATCCTTTCCTAAATCATTCAATTGTCCCAAATCAAAGTTCTGAGATAGTTTAATAGATTACCAAATGACCTTTGCTCATTTGATGACTCCCCCTCCCCCAGTAGAATCTAGGCTCTGTGAGGGCAGAACATCCCCGCTCTATCCACGCTAGTATAGTAAACCGTGCTTGGAACATAGTAAATATGATACCAAACACGTTTGTTGACGCTTTTGATACAAAATTTGCATGGATACCTCTCATTTTGGAAGAAATAAATCATTTGTAAGGTCAGTAATCTACAGGTGACCCAAAGGGTTTTAAGGGACCAAGTTCAGAATATGTGCAATATATGGAATGCGTCTGCAGCATTTAGGAAACTGACCTATTTGGCAGTATTTTATTTCTACCTTTCAAAGATAAACTAACGTTAAGCCTACAAACTTAGTTGTTCCATTAATAGGTTTAGAGTTTTGACAAGTATCATCAATATCATAACAGGGACTCATACATTCTTCTTTTAATGGTCAGTTAAAGAAACAGAAGTTTAGTTCTATTTTCAATCTATTTCACTTCTCTCACGCAGTCATAAAATACCAAATGTATGGATGCACTGTAACAAATTATAGAACAGATTAAAATTTTTTGAGTCTTCTAAGTCACAATTTAAGGCTCACTGTTAGTTTGAGAGATCAAACTGCAAACACTGATTTCTAAGACAAGGTCATAGGAGTATTAATTATAAAATACTAACAAACTCTACACTTCATGATTTAAAGAGGCAGAATAATAGATGGGGATTAAATTCAATGAAAACAGATAAACTAGAATAAAAAATGCTGCAGTAAAAAGTACTGATTCTAAGTTTGCTGCCCCACATCTAAAGATGAGCTGACTTTTAAAAAAGCAAACATTTTCATAAATAGAGATTTTAAAACTTCCTACTCATAATATCCACATGTGGTAAAGACTATACATTTAAGAGAAAGAGATGAATCAACATGAAAGTTACAACAGGGTTTTTACACTTTTTAGAAAAAAGTGAAATGCCACTGTTTTCTCCCCAAAACTTAAACCTTTCTCCAAGTATCCTTAGGGACATGAAAAAGAACTCAAATTTTTTGACTTATTTTATTCCCCCCCCACCCCCCACCAACCCCATTTAAGCACCAGAAAAGTCCATGATTTGCATTCCTAAGCTGCAGTTATTTTGTATGGGAGACAAATGGTGCATTTGCCAAACCCCAGCCTTATTTCTGTTAGCAAGATACAAAATAAGAAACAACACAAATACTGACCTGGAGGATGACACTGGCCAAGTATTCACTCTCTGTGCATGCATGCTAAGTCGCCTCAGTTGTGTCCGAATGTGAACCCATGGACTGTAGGCCACCAGGCTCCTCTGTCCATGGGTTTCTCCAGGTAAGAATACTGGAGTGGGTTGCCATGTCCTTCTCCAGGGGATCTTCCCAACCCAGGGATCGAAGCCGCACCTCTTATGTTGCAGGATTTTTACCACTAGCACCACCTGGGAAGCCCCTTTAAAGCCTATGAAATAGATGTTACTAACATTCCGTTTTACAGATAAAGCAACTGTGGAACCTACCCAGGCTTACATGCTAGGAGGTGGCAGAGCAGGGACTAGAAATCCAGGAAATATGGTTCCAGAGCCCACGTTCTTATTCACTATAGTAAACTGTCCACTCTGTATCCCGAACCCTTATTTATAAGTAACGTACTGGTTCCCATCGTATCGACAGTTCTCAACTGGGGCAATTCTGCCCTTCAATACCCCTCCCTCTCCCTCTTCCCTGAATCTAACTTAAGGACACCTGGCAGTATCTGGAGATAATTCTGACTGTTTCAACTTGGGGGTGGTATTACATTCAGTGGGTAGAGTTTAGAGATGGTGCTAAAAATCCCATAATATGAGAGGCAAACTCACTATCTAGCACACAGCATTTACAGTGCTGAGGCTGAAAAACCCTAAGTGGAGTATAAATTCTAGGAGGGCAGGGTCCTAAGTTGATCTTGGTTGCTGTTCTATCTTCAGATATAGAAATTACTTAAGTTTATCTGTTGAATATTTATCTGTTTTTAAGAACCTAGAATTCAGCTTGGCACATAGCTAGTAGGCAACAAACATCTGTTAAGGTACCTGAATTAATGGTGGTGCCCCCCCAAAGGACCAAAGAGATACAACAGGACATAACAAATTGAAGCGATTTCAATGCTCCACAATGCCACTTTTTTCAGATTTAATTTTCTCCCAACGACTATAAATAAAAACAATTCTGCCAGAACAAGTGGGTTAAGTGGGATTTCTGAGAAAACATTTTTTTCTTTAGATACATTGAACCTTTAAATACATGGAACTCTGTGAGTTAAATAGGTAAGGAATAAGATTTCTTTCTTTTTAAAATAAAAGCTTCTAAATATCTCATTCAAATACCAAGTATCTAAGGGATTAACAGACATCCCTAAATTAGATGGTATTACTAATTAACTGCTGATATTCTCCAGTGGCTGGAAAATATTTTGAGAAAGTTTAAGATTCATTTACAGATTTCAAAAAAGAACGGAATTACAGCACATCTGAGACAAAGACCCAGTATATAAAAAGTAGTACTTGAGTCCACTTCATTAAAAGATTTTTATGACCATAAGTGTAACTGCATCCTCTAGTTTAAAAAAATCTGTAGGTGTAACACCTGCTGAAGTATTTTCCATTCTTCCTCCTATACCTCAAAGAGCTACTGAACACTACCCAGAAGGCAGACGTTCGTAAGTAATATTGCTTGATTTACAGAACTCTTTCCAAAGGAAAAATTCAAGAGATGGTTATGTGGATAGTCAAACAATACTAAGAAAAATACCTGACATTTTTCTCTCATCATTTCTGTAATTAATAAATGACTCTGGCTTGCCCAAACATTAAATTATGAAACCACACTATGCAAAATGCACCTATCACATTTAAAAAAAAGTTAAACCCATATTTATTTAACTAGCACTGTTAAACATTACACAAAACACATCCAAGTGGCAAGTAATTATAATGCAAGCCCTTGCATGGCAATCCAAATTTATTGAACTACTGATGCTAAGTTATACAAAATTGCACCACTTTAATTAAGGCTTTTAGTTTACATTTGGCCACCTCAAAAGTTGTTGTAACATTAGGTTGGTCAATTTAAATACTGTGGCTCCCTGTTGGATAGACACACAATCTTTACACCCAAACGTTAATGCATACAAAGCAACAAGGCATTGTTAAATAAAACAGCAATAGTTACTGCAACTCAGGCCTTGTGACCAATTACACATGATTAAAATTACTTCCCACATTCACATCCACAGTACTCTTCCACCATTTAACATCTCAACCAAAACGTTACACATGGGAAACAATCACTAACAGGCAAAAATACTAAACCTGTATATTTGGTATTGCAAATACACTTATGCATGAGCAAGCAGGGGATTCACAGTGAGAATCTACAGCTGCAGAAGCCTGAAAATGATTTACAAAAATTGTTAAATCATTAAAAAATTGTTTGAAAATATACACTTCTTGTTGTAGACCCCCACTGTACACACAACTATAAACATTGTTCCCTATGTAAACAAAAAAGGAAACATATAATAAAAGATTTGAAAAGTCTGGACATTTCCTTCCCAACAGATATTAAAGGCAACGTCTTTAATCTAAGACATTATACCGAAAGGACTATCATATTTTAAAGACAAGATCACTGTCTCCACAGGTTTTTTAAAAATTAAAAAAACTATATAGCTGTGTTAATCAAAGCGCTTATTTGTACAATACAATGATAATGACCTTGAATTTCTTAAAAAAAATTACAATAAGCTACAAGTATCAAAGAAGCAAAGTTATCTGGAGTAGTCTATATAGGAGCTCTTTGGACTTTCTTTTATTATGCTAAAATAGTGGTGCTTTTAGGATTTACATTATTGTACTCTCCAATACAAAGTATGGGGTGTGTTAAAGTATACAGTACACCATTTTCATACATGTACAACATTGGTGGATGAAAAATGTCTCTTAGCAGTAATACTGGATTGTAGCCTCTGGTTTTACCAGCTGCATACTCTAGGACTATTATATAAGTAAAAATCTCTCTGTGATACTGGAAAGTGATTAGAATGTGCAAACTGATGTAGTAGTTTTCATCCGCCTCTTAAAGGGTACCACCACAGAAAGTCCATTTAAGATGTTGGTAGGTTTAACAAAGTTGGAATGCTGGCACTGTTGAATTGGGCAACAGTTCTTCAGACCTGTCAAAAGGAGAAAATTAATTGAAAACACAGGCTGTAAATAGCACACTAAAGATCAAAAGGACATATAAAGACAAGTGTTAAAGTGTCAGAAATAAATATGATACAGCTTCCTATCCTCATCATTACAGTATGACCATGTACTATGATTCAGAGCAAAGCACAGATAGACATATTCTGCTGCCTTCCTGAAAACCACTCAAGTGAAAGTTGAATGTACTTAAATACAAATTTCTTTGTATTACCTCCCAAAGATTAAAAGCAGGAAAACTAAAAACAAAAACAAAACCCCATATTAAAATTTTACATCAAGTCGCCTTGACTAGAATCAAACAGGCAGCAACACTACCAAAACGGCTGGTCTGTAAGAATGTTTATAGTCCTAGAATTCCATCACGAGTACAGAATGCACATCTAACCAAGTTTCCAAGACTTTTCTTCCCTACTCTTCCAGTAAGTGGCTAAAATGCTGGTGTAGAGAAGTCAATAAAATAAATTTATTTCATGAAGACTCTCTACAGTTGACAGTTACATATATTTTTAATTCTATAAAACAGATCCTACTTACTTTAAGAGAAATGTCAGAAAAGACTGTTATTACACTAGAATCTTATCTAACTGAACTTAAAAGGGTAAAATCAGAATTCATCAGTCTGTCATTTATTTATTTACTTTGGATGACCTTCTGTACATACATACGCCTGGGGTAAAAAAAAGCTTTTTATATTGGTTTTCTGGGAATCAGACTTGCTCCACAATGTTAATATAGATATGGCTAATGAAATAATTTCCACAAATGCTTTGAACTTTAAGCCCTCGTTTAGAGACTGAATGAGTTCCCTAAATTTTCTAAATCTTAGATTGAATGGAGCAAACTGGAAAGGACAGATAGCAGTGTGAGCTCAGGCACAAGTGTGCTGTTAAGAATGGGCAAGCGGTTGGAAAGGAGAGGATATGAAAAATGAAAAGTTGTATCTCTAAGCACTAAGTCGTAAGTGGAGAGTAAGGACAAAACTCTAGAAAACTACAGAATCAGAATAGTATGGTTGTACAGGGTCATTTAACATGGGAAGAAGCAGAGCTAGTCCCAAGTTCCCAAGGGTAAGAATACAGTAAAAAAAAAAAAAAAAAGGCTTAATGATACTTGGCAAACAGCAGCTAACAGATGAGGGTTTACCACGTGCCAGGTACTGAACTAACTGCTTTGAAAATATTAACTCATTTGATATAACTGTTTTCAAAAATTATGTTATAGTGATGTTTGCTCAATTTTCCTTTGCGGTCTCATCTCATAGTTCTCTCTGTCCAGGAACTCTTCACTCTCTAATTTCTACTTATCCATCAGATTTCAACTTAGATGCTTTCACTCTGAGACTTTCCCTGAATCCACAGTTCACATTTGACTGGTGTGGTGCCCCAATTAAATACTCTCAATAGTACCCATAATAGCATAGTGACTAATTATGGACTTTGGCAATCAGTTCAGAGTTCAAATTCTGAGCCATGTACTCAGATCATTAGATTCAAATTTTGACTCTGCTATTCACTAACTACAGGAATTGAACAATCTTTCTGTGCCTCAGTTCACTCATCTGTAATATGGGAATTATAATAATTCTGTCACACAGAATTGTTCTGAGAATTAAACTATCATATAGGCAGTACTTTGTCTGGTACACGATGTCAGGGGTTTTAATTATCAGTACCATGCTGCATTTATTCTGCCAACAGCATTTATAATATTTTTGCAATGATTTGTCTGACTTTTACACTAGACCTTTATTAGCTTAAGGCAACTAAGAGGAGAGCAGAGATTGGTTTTGATCATCACTATGTTGTCAGCACAAACCAGTGACCCACTGAGACGTGAGTATATACTGGATAAACTCATTTAGAATACTTACGTGGAATACTTTACTTCTTGTGATCATATATAAGTGAAATAATTATTTCAATTACTAGGATATCGTATTAACTTTCAAGAAGTAACCATTTGTTTTCAACAACAGAAAACTCTATAACTTGCTTTTTTGACCTTTAATAAAGTTGAGGTTAAAAATTAGAGGAAGCAAACAAAACAGAAGAAAAGATAAATTAACATACCTGGCTCAGAGCTACAATGCATTTAGTATATTAAAGCAGCTGACATGACGACTTTTTGCGGGCCTTCCCAGGCACTGGAGTTTTTCTGTTAATTTGTCGCACTAGGTCATAAAAGATCTGCAAACATTTATTAATTTTTAATTTTAATTTGCAGGGAAACCACCCCCATCCAAACTACAACTGAAAGAGTACAATGAAAAAATTGAACTTTCCATAACTGTTCTCCAGAAAGCAAATATTCTGTTCATTTAAGGAATGAGAGTAAAGGCAGGTATTCTTGTAATTGTCAAGTGCTTTTCTGTCTATTTTTTGGGAGGCCTAACATCATTCTCCTTAAAGTAAATATTGAGTAGCTGCAGAAACCTTAGTTTAGTCAGAACATTTACCATCATCTAGACAGAACAATCTTTTACTCTTCTCTGACTCTATGTATATTTATCCTACAACACAATTTTAAGTTCCTTTAAGGCAAGAGCCAATCATGCCTTCTTGAATTTGTCTTCATCTTTTACATAACATTGTTCATACATCTGAAGATTAAATCTGTCTTCCCCAGCCCTATTCTTTTCCATCTAATCTTACTTCATTTTATGGTAAATTCTACTGTACCACCAGTGTTTAATAAAGAGGCTCAAATAGTATCATTGCTTGTTAGCGTGCTAATTAACATATTTAACTTGGGGTTGTGTTAATACACACTCATTATTTTCCATTAATTCGGAATGCTAAATTCCAAATCAAGAGTTCTATTACACCATACCTCATTAACATTTATTTTTGATTTTGCAGAGGATTCTAAGAATGCACAGTTGTTCCACTGTCGTGCTAGATTTTGACCTTGTTCCTTTCCTACAACTCTTTCATCTTCCAAGTCACACTTATTACCAACCAGAATCATTGGAACCTAAACGGGTAAAAACAAATAAGTAAACAAATATGCTACATAAATTCAAATCAAAATTCTAAGAGTCAACCATAAGGATTAGTTTTTATTTTATGCCAGAGAAAAACACTAAATTAATAAGGTGTACTGACAGTTAAATATAGAAGTATTAGCAATTAAGAACTTGTCACATAAATTTTTTAGAAAACTAGCTATGATCTACTTATAAAAGAGGGAGGAAAAACCATGAAAGTTGTATCAAAATGAACTTTTATTTCAGGCATCCTGTGCAGCATGCAGGATCTGAGCTCCCTGATCAGGGACTGAAGCCATGCCCTTGCAGTGGAAGCGCAGACATAATCACTGGACTGCCAGGAAGTTCCTCACAATGAACTAATTATAGTAATTATAATTATAGCAATTATAGTAAGAAAACACAAAACCTTTTTAAAAAGAAAATGCAAAAGGAAATATCATAAAAAGTCAACATATTTCAAAATTTTAAAGTGTTTCTCCAAGGGACATAAATCAATTTCAGATTTTTTGGTTTCTTAACAAGTATTTATCAAATAACTCATTCTCAATTTCATAACACAAAAAAGGAGAAATTTAGAAGGTAGATAAAATTCAAGGTAGAATTTTTAGCTTTTCATATAGTCTATATTAAAAGTCAAAAATTAAAATCACCTTAATTTACTAAAAATCTAGACCATATTAATCATGTTTTTGGACACTACAGGAAAAATAATCCTTATTCTGTAAAACTCCTATTAATCCTTTAGAGATTGGCTCTCTAAAGAAGTTTTGGAAAAAACCCAAACTAGAAAATCAAGATTTGTGGCCTTTTAAGGAACAGATATATAGTATTATACTAATAAATACCTGTTGAATGTAACTGATAGAAAACTATGGCAGTTACCAGAGATACTGGTAAACAGCTTTACCAACTAAAGCTGCTTTAAGTATGTTAATGAAAGAAAAGAAAGAAAATGAAGTCTCTTAGTCGTACCCAACTCTTTGTGACCCCATGGACAGTAGCCTGCATCAAGCTCCTCCGTCCATGGGATTTTCCAGGCAAGAGTACTGGAGTGGGTTGCCACTTCCCTCTCTAGGGAATCTTCCCGACCCAGGGATCAAACCCAGGTCTCCCGCATTGTAGACAGATGCTTTATCGTCTGAGCCACCAGGGAAGCCCTAAGTATGTTAAGGTCCCCCTGAAAGGCGTCCTGCTTCAGAAGGCGAGGAAATGAGGATATTTCTAACAGGTGCTCTCAAGCTCTCGAAATATTCGCTATAATTAAACTATACATAGTACAATGGTTCTTAAAAGTGTGATGCCCAGACCAGCAGCACCAATACCATCTGGAAATATGTTAGAAATGCAAATTTCTGAGCCCTATTCCAGACCTACTGAATCAGAAACTCTTGACAGTGGGACCTGGCAATCTGTTTTAACTAGCTTTACAGGTGCTTCTGATGCAAGATGAATTTATATACATAGTGTGACGAGGAATTTAAAAAATCCTTTTGTAGTTTCCTACAGGGTTAAACTCCATTATGGTGTACTTGGAAGGGGGATTTTACTTAACATTAACTGAATATATTTGTTGGCTTTCTTGCTCCTTCTGTCATAATTGCTTGAGATGTGTTCATGTGTTGTTCTGATTCCTATTAAAAAGGCTCTTAAATCTACCAAAACGTCATCTGCTCTATTTGTAATATTTGCCACCAACACCTCTCCCCTACCAAACACGAGATTCAAAAATATGAAGAGAAAAAAACAGGAAAGGTATAAATTTTATTTGACATAGGAGGAAGGTATTTCTCACTTTTTATATCTTATACAGTGTTAAAGGTATGTTTTTCGCTTTCAAAGAAAAAGCTTTTGAAAAACAAACTCCTCAAAATAGATGAAGTTTAAATTGGATTTAAATTCAAACTTTTAAATCGGATATTACTACAATAAGTGTTTGAAAAAGAAAACGTAGTTATTATGAAGCCAGCTTACATCATCCGTGTCTTTAACTCGAAGAATCTGTTCTCTCAGATCTTGTAAATCATTAAATGTGGACTGTGCTGTGATGGAATAAACTAACGCAAAGCCTTGTCCATTTTTCATGTACAAATCCCTCATTGCTGTGAATTGTTCCTACAGTTGAAAGAAAGAATCATTAAAAAAAAATGTTTTGACAGTTAATTTGATAATTTTCAAAGTCTATAATTAGAGCTCAAAGAAGAATGTAGTAGTGTTATGTAACATCTCTTAAAACTGCAATCTGTGGCTATTTGAAAAATTGGTATTTCAAGAAATAAGTGTTTTATTTAAAAATAATACACCAGAGCAGATTTATACGCAGTAAATGCACTCAAGTGGAAATGTCCCATCTTCAAATGCTGCTTGAAGGCAGCTTTTGAAGACATCATATGGAAGGCACCCAAATCGAATCACCGTTACTCACAGCTAGCTCACAATGCTCCAGCTCTCCGAGGTCCACCAGCAAGTTACCTACATGGTGCCATTTTCCCACACTTCCTCCTCCGCTAAACTGTAAGCTTTTGAGTGTAAGAATACAAGCCACGACACATCAGGTACTCAAACATTAGATGAATGAATACCACACATCCAGAGTAAATCTTCCCTTCACCTTCAGATACCATCAGATCTAGCTGTTCTGTAAATATATTGAAGGATGAAAGAACTATTCAAAATACTTCACACAGTCACTGAGGAATCTCAGGTATTTCCCACATAATGTAATATATGGAAATATAGTCTAACTTTCTTTAAAAGTACTAGTGAAGCTATGAAAATTTTCATACAAATTTTCTATTTATTTCTTCAGTAAATAAGAAAATAATTCAAGAGGATAAGGAAGACAGCTTTAAGACTTAATGCAAGCCTAACTTTTAAATAATGTTTGTCTATAAGCATACTGGCATTTATAAGGTCAATACTGCACAAGTCGTGCATATACCGTGGTAGTGCTTTACATACCGTTCCTGCAGTATCCAAGATCTCAAGCATACACTGCTGTGCATCTACTTCAACTTGCTAGGGGGGAAATTAAGGTAGATCTTCATTTTTTTCCCTGTATATAAGACTACTTTAATATGTATAATATTAATATGATATTTAAAACAGACACAGATTATAGCAACCTTGATACTAATCTCAAGTAATACATAATACAATCTCAATGAAACAGGAGAAAAAAAAAAGCTGGATAACTAAGGTCTACTGACCCTCAAACTGCATTAAGTGTAAAAACCATGAGGTCTCAATTTAATATAAAGATATCTACAAGATATGCAAGCTCCAATCTCAATGTGAATCACTCAGTACTTAATTCTGGAGAGGAAATAATTTCAAATCAGCTCAAAAAACTTTTATTTAATGCAGTAATAGTTTCCATAATGTCAGAAGAAACTATCTTTATCAATTCTGCCATACTTTAGATATATTTTCCTTTTGCTTATAACTACATCCCCTTCACTATATTGGAACAAAATTTTTGGTAGCAAGGAAGGAGAGCTATCAAATAAATTATATATCCCTGTTACCCTTTAAACCTAACATTTCCTAGGAAAAAAAGATACAGATGCAGAAAAAAGAGTAATGCTGCCTCAGAGCTGGGGTCCAGAAAGAGTTTCTAGTTTTGGCTGACTGGACACAGAAGAGGAATGGAAACAGTGTCTGCACCGCAGCAAGGGCGAGGCTGGCTGCTTTAAGGTGGTGGGTAATTCTCTCCCTTCTACATTAAAAATGTTTGCATATTAAGTTTTATTGTCATTGTTACAGAAATGAACAATAAACTTTTCTACTATTACGAGCAGTGGGACTTTCTCAAGGAGTTGTAAATAGGAAGGTTAGGGAGACTTTTGTACTTACATCCTTATATAAAAAGCAGGAAGCCTGAGAGTCATTCAGTCTTTGGTGGGCAGAAAAGGGGGAGAAACATGGAACTACCCACCTGAAGTGGATGTCTCAACTCTAAAGTCAAATTGTAACAAATTACAACTTGGGGGTCAGTGTAAACTTAAAATTCTTTGTGAGCAAGAAAGAGAGATAAAGCAAGAGTGATTAAGATTCTTGTAAGATAGTAAAGATGCAATGCCAGGAAATAATCAGATGTAAGTTCCCCCACTAATTTTATAAATTAACTCTGCTCCTCATCCTATACTCTATAAACAGCATTTAATATTTATTAAGCTAAAAACAATAATTTATGCTTACAGTAAAGTTGAAAGCAAAGGCCTTCTAAAGTAACATACCTTTCTATAAGAATCTTCTATCGTAGGATCATATTTTTCAACAAAAATTCCTTGAACAAACTGTACAGTCTGAAAAAAATTAACATACCATTATACTCCCTCAAAAAGAAAAATCCAAGTCTGAACATTCAAAAATATTAATTTCACATAACTAGTTATACCACTGATAAAAAAATAACCACAACTACCTTCGAACATAAGTATTTGGTGGGAAAATAACCTCAGAAAGCTTTTTTAAAAAATTAATAATCATAACGTTCCTTATTGGGTAAGGTCTAAATTTAGAGCTCATAGATTTAAAAATTGTTAAATGGTTCCTATTTCAGTTTTAGGGCTTAAATGTGAATTTTAGTAGAAAGTGGCTAATTATCTGGTGAACACACATATGTGAACACTCACAATGCCTCCCTATCACTTTGGATATGTTTACAAATGAAAACACAGTTCATACTCCATTGTACACATTTCTCAGTTTGATCCAAGAAGGCAAATTCTGTGCTGGGTGTTTATGTGGCAAACAAGTGGCAAAGTAAGATGGTCAGTCTATCTTGAGGTGGGGCTTCGCTAAACTCTGAACCAGTCACCAAGTTATTTCCCCTAAGTTTCTCCCCTTCCTACCTACCATTGTCAAGTTGTGTCTTCTTTCTTACTTTACTATTTCTTGATATAAAAAACATGGTGGGACAGTCAAAGGTAAACTTTGAAAAAAGTTTAAAAAATATAGTTATTTAATTTTTATAACATAAAACTTATATTTTTTAAGCCAACTCACAATGAAATGGTGAGTCCCTGGTGGCTCAAATGGTAAAGCGTCTGCCTGCAATGCAGGAGACCCAGGTTCAATTCCTAGGTCGGGAAGATCGCCTGGAGAAGGAAGTGGCAATCCACTCCAGCACTCTTGCCTGGAAAATCCCATGGACAGAGGAGCCTGATAGGCTGCAGTCCATGGGGTCGCCAAGAGTCGGACATGACTGAGCGACTTCACTTCACTTCACTTCATTATGAAATGGACCAAAATTTATTTCTATCTTGCTCTGAAATGCAGACAGACATAGACTTATACGTGCTCAAGTCCAAATTGGGCTTAAGTCCAAACTGTATTCTGGTCTGGAACGCATGTTCCAAAGAGAATATGATCTACCCAGATACAACTAAAAGTTGTGTAAATTACAAGAAAAAATATTATATTATTTCTAAAATCAATGAGATTTCATCTTAACAAAAAAATAAGCAAAACCTAACACTCAACAGAAAAAGAACATGTCTTAAGTGTGAATAGCTTGGGTACAGTGAGAATGTCTTACCAGAGCAGATTTTCCAACGCCTCCTGAGCCAAGAACGACTAGCTTATACTCACGCATGGTGCAAACTTGTAAAAGCTAGTACCTTATTAAGAAAAAAAAAAAGAAAGAATTCTTAAGTAATATCTTTGCATTCATGTGCTTCTCTTATATAAACAAAACATTCAAGCATTTATTTAAAATGACTACTATACCATACTAACATAGAGCATTTCAGAAACAAACTTACTAAAGAACGCTACTGGTAGGACTCTTTATAAAACATCAGAAGAAAGAAATTCCCTGGTGTGGGCTGTCTGGTGGGCACGGAGACCCCTGCACCCCAACCAGCCCTTCTGCCCAAAGAATCATGGGATGTGGTCCAAGAACATGGGAGCCGAGAGTTCCTGCCCCCAACTTGGGGGCACAGTGTTGTGTGTGTGGTTGGTTCTTTGTTGTACTTTGTACTATTTTGCTCCACGACCATCCTAGTAATCCAGTCCTGTCCAAGATATGTTCTTTTTCAAGTGGTTTTACTCTCCCTTTCCTGAGACTTTTGTACATACTGTTTTCCTGAGTCGTGGTATCTGTAAGCTGATTTATTCTGATCGGAGCTACCGAAAGGTACCGGTTTTCAATAAAGTGTGGATTTGGATTCTTTTTTTTTTAAAAGAAACTGCAGAATTCTAGACATGATTCTTAGTCCTACCCTATATTCAGTTACTATAGAATACTCTATCAAGAAAAACGGGGGTCGGGGGGAGAGGACTGAAAAACTGCATTGAGGGGCATTCTACTGGCTAAAAGATGGCAGTGATAAACATGTTATCTCCTTTTCTGAACCACCTGTAATCCTGAATCACAAGTAGTTGAGGTCTACTAAGTACAAGGATATCCCCAATGAACAGCAAATAAAATTCCTGCCCTCAGCTGAGCTAACTGGTAAAGATGAACAGTATAGAGGAGGGATTTGCAAACAAATCCAACTTCCTGTTATTGTACATAAAGCTTTACTGAAATACAGCCACATCCATTCATTTGTGTATTATCTATGGCTGCTGTCTTGTAATGGCAGAGTTAAGTCCTTGTAACAGAAGCTATCTGGTCCACAGAGTCTAAAATATTTACTATTAATATGAAGTATTACAGAAAAAACTTGCTGGCCTCTGAGATACATAAATGGTAAATGAGTTAGCAGAGAAAGCTGACCAAGTATCTATTACTGAGGTCTGTGTGCGTGTGTGTGTGAGAGAAGGTTGAGGGTGGTGTGTGGATGGGGTGGAACAGAGACGGAAAACGGTCAGGAATCAAAAGTAAATCTCAAGAACATGAGTGTCCAGACTGACAAAAGTCTACTGAGTATTCAGTATGATGAAACAGGGAAAATCAAATAAACATAAAACCCCAAAGAAACAACCCATACCAAGGCTCATCATTTTAAAATTTCAGCTTACTACTCAGAGGGAAGGAAGATCCTGCAAGTTTCCAGGATGGGGAATAACGTAAGAATACAAAGCTCCCACATTTCTAGAAAAAAAAAAAACCACAAAACTATTTGCCATTGGCTATGGTACAAAAGTTTGGAGAAGGAAACGGCAATCCACTCTAGTACTCTTGCCTGGAGAACTGCATGGGCAGAGGAGCCTGGTGGGCTGCAGTCCATGGGCTGCGAAGATTCGGACATGATTGAGCGACTTCACTTTGACTTTTCACTTTCCTGCACTGGAGAAGGAAATGGCAACCCACTCCAGTGTTCTTGCCTGGAGAATCCCAGGGATGGAGGAGCCTGGTGGGCTGCTGTCTATGGGGTCGCACAGAGTCAGACATGACTGAAGCGACTTAGCAGCAGCATGGTATAAAAGTAGCCACCAGATCAGGCTTTAAATCCTCTTCAATGAACTTACAGTAAAGAACTTATAGTAACACAATACCAGGACTGGTCTGAACACATTTAACCCACCAATAACCATTTACTTTAGTGAATATGCTTCTGTAACCAGCCTTTTATTGATAGCCTCTTACTTCTGAAAGTCAGTCAATTAAGAATGGACTCACTTTGACATATTTCTTTGTATTAAACCTCTATATATGTTCTTTCTTTCTGGTCCATACTCTTGGAAGAAATCCTGTGTTTTATCTATCAGCTCAGATGGTAAAAGAATCTCCCAGCAATGCAGGAGACGCAAGAGACCTGGGTTCAATCCCTAGGTTGGGAAGATCCCCTGGAGAAGGAAGTGGCAATCCACTCCAGTATTCTTGCCTGGAGAACTGCATGGACAGAGGAGCCTGGAACAGGGCTACAGTCCACGGGGTTGCCAAAGGGTCGGACACGACTGAGCAACTAACACTACTACTATATGCCTTCCTTTTATTTCTCCTCAGGATGCCGTGTTTAATACCAAGGACGACTTTTCAAAAATTTCTCTTTCACTTGTGCCTTTAAATACATCAATCACTTACTGTATTTTTCTCCATTCCTTAATTGGGGGGGGGGGGGTGTGCCCTGGAAGAGACCAAATTAAAAAAATACCAAAAAAGTCAGTTGCTAACTTTCCCACTTACTAGTTCCTATATTTTATTTCTAAACTTAGTGAACTTATCATTTCCACAGACTTCTCTCCAGTCCTGGAACACTCCTTAACTTTTGTGAACTGCACAGTTCTTACCAGATATTTCATGAAAAAAGATATAAATAAAAGTTGAACCACCTTTCACTTTAAAGACTATCCCACATGGTAGTGTGCATTTAATTTATGACAAATAAGTTGTTTTCTGTAAATGTGTAACTGAAGTCAGGTTTATTTCTTTTAATGTAAAGTCATTTAAAAATAGGATTACTTAGGTGGTAATTCTATTCAGCTCCATGTAGACATTATCCAACCACACAGACCTACATTAATATTTGAGAAATATTTAAAAATAAACTTAGGACTCTAATGAAAGACACCTTCAAATTTGTATTTCTGAACCCAGCTAGACAGAACATGGTAACTTTGGGGTCAATAATTTACTAAACAGCATCCCAAAGAGCAAATCAACTAACTTTAACACAAACAGACTTATTTCCCTGCATCTTTTATCCTTTAGGCAGCTGGGCTGTGCCACTTTTTGATTCACTTCTTTGCAACTGTTATAACTTAAAAAGAGAGAGAGAGAGACTTTAGTGAACACCCAGAAAAATGCCAACAATCAGAAACTGTCTCACTTAACTGACGCTGCTTTTACAGTTGATAATTCATTCCTGCCTTTGAAAGTTTGTGGATCTTTGGACTTTGAAATTCCCTAAAGACTCTGTAAGACTAGTAGTCTGCTCTGATCAGGGCAGGCAATATGAGACCAGGGTAGCTTTTCCTTAAGTAATCAATAACTTCACCTATTGAATGGTGTTGCTCATTCTTTGATAGTCCACTTAAGATCCTCATCTGGCATCATTCCAAGTGATGCCCTCAGACAAACAAGCATACTGAATGGGCTGCCTGTGTCCAACTTGTTTGTTCTTAGATTTTCCTATCACATGAGTCGGTAACAACAATGATGGGTGCTCCAATCAGTTCCTTGAGCTCACACTGTTAAATTTGTTATTCTAGGATTTATACCAAGTAGGTTTTTGTATAAGGCAATTTAGGCTTTTGATTTTGGCCTGGAGTGTACTATTTAATATGTATTTTTGCCATTAGTTCGTAATTCTTCAGCTACTTGCTTTGCTTTTTGTCAGCCTACTTGTGCAAAATTCTGTCTCATGTTCTGTTTTGTCCTGAACTGTTTTGTTTACATTCACTGTATAAGAGAGATCTGTTTGGAATGGATGGACACATAGGTCTGAAAAGCCTCCAGTGAAATTCAAACTGGCCCCAAGAACTAAAGGTTGAAGATGAGTACAATCAGTGACCAATTCAGGCAAAGGTGAGTGATAGGCCAAACTTCACTGTGGGTCACTCACTTTCATGACAGCATTACAGGGTCATGAACTGTGGGGCTGATTATGAGGCACCTTCCTAACTTCTGCTTGGTTAAGAAACCTGAAGATCTGTTTGTAAGAATACATTTGTTAAAAAGAATTTTTTAAACTCTTTCTGTCCTGCTACAATGGTGCACACAAAAGTCCCAGCTGATGCTCTCAAGAGCATCAATAATGCTGAAAGGAGAAGCAAGTACCAGGTTCTTACTAGGCTTGTTCCAGTCAGTTTCTGTGACAATATGATAATGAAGCATGCTTACACTAGTGAATTTGAAATCAATGATTGCAGAGTTGAGAAAACTGTTGTGAACCTCACAGGCAGGTCAAACAAGTGTGGACTGATCAGCCCCTAGATATGAGGTGCCACTAAAAGATCTAGAAAAATGGCAGAATAATATGCTCCTAACCTGTCAGTATGGTTTCACTGAACTGACAACTTCAGCTGGGATCATGGACAATGAAGAAGCAAGATAAAAACACAGGAGAGAAATTCCTGGGATTCTTTTTCTAGGGATAATACAAATATGAAAATGCCTCAATGGAAAAAAAAAATAAAGTACACTTGGATCATATCATATTCCCTCATAGTTCAGTTGGTAAAGATCCGCCTGCAATGCACGAAACCCCAGTTTGATTCCTGGGTTGGGAAGATACCCTGGAGAAGGTATAGGCTACCCACTCCAGTTTTCTTGGGCTTCCCTTATGGCTCAGCTGGTAAAGAATCAACCTGCAATGCAGGAGACCTGAGTTCAATCCCTGGGCTGGAAAGATCCCTTGGAGAAGGGAAAGGCTACCCACTCCAGTATTCTGGCCTGGAGAATTCCATGGACTGTAGAGTCCATGGGGTCGTAAAGAGTCAGACATGACTGAGGGACCTTTACTTTCACTTAGTTTCATTTTCACTTTATATCATATTGAGGAATAATTCACATCCAGTAAACAAGCAGATCTTAAGCATACAGTTAAATGAATTTTGGCCTATGACAATACCCTCCAACCTCAAACACAACTCTCATTAATTTTGGCATATGAAAATACCCTCCAACCTCAAATACAACTCTCATTAACATTTAAAACACTTCCATTATCCAAACAGTTCCCAACGTATCTCTTTCCAGTTAATTACCCCAACACCATTTTTTTTTGACTCTAGTGATCTCTCTCTTATTTGTCAAGGCCATACCTTTTCTAGGAAAAACTTCTGTGACTTTTACAAATTTCCAATATAATCCTGACTCTTGCACTTTCATCAGTAAATTACAAAAATGGGGACTTTGACAACTACAGAGTAACAACAGGACTTATGGCCAACTTTTAAAATATAAAAATTAACACTTTCAGAGGAATTATAAACACAGAAAAATTATGAGAAAAAAATAACATTCAATAATCAACTCCTCTAATTGGTATTCCAAAGATTCAAAATAAGATGACTAAGACAGCCTTCCTTTACTCCCCTGCTCAAACCTTTGGAAACCTACCCTCCCTGAACCATTGTCTCTTTATGCTTCCCCAAATCCCTTTCTATTCTACTTACTCCTTGACCATACCACTGAAATGCACTACTTTTCTTGACAGTTTCTTAGCAAAGAAATCTCTTAAATTGCTAGAGTAGAAGTCAGAGCTGTAGAAACTGAATTTAAAAACTGGTCTAGAATTTAGTTGGAGTTATGTTTAAAGATTTTTCTAAATCTCAGGTAGACGAACAGAAATTTGTTGTAGAATCTGAACTGAATTACTAAGTACTTAATTTTATCATAGAAAAAAGAGATTAAGAGCAGGAGGACAGTAAAGACCAGATTCAAACAGTCCAGCATATTAAAAAAAAAAAAAAAACTGGCCTTGAGAGAGAAAAATTTAGAAATATTTAGGAAATACACTATTTCAGGGGTAGATTGGTCAACATTTAAAACTGTAAAAAAAATGAACACAGGAAACAAAATATACTAACTTCAGGAAATTTTAAAGAGAGACATGTTCTTTCTTTCTGTAAATGGTCTAAAGACCTGAACAGGAAACTGAAAATAAAAAATTAGAAAATCTACAATAGTGCAGCATTTTCAAAGATCCTCACAAAGTAAACAAGTTAGAAAGAAAAACTAAACCAAAAGGTTTTTGTTTTCCGAGAAATGGGAAGCTGTGAACGAGGACACCTGTACGTACTATAAAAAGTAAACATTTCTGGGAGTTACATTTCTTAATGAGATGACAAGGTCCTTCTTTCTTCCCAGGTGCTTCATTTACCCATAGTATTACTTATCGCTAGGATGAGACCGGTTCACCCATATTATTGCTTTATTAGTCATTTCTTCCTTCTGTTTATTATCGATAAAAAGCATAGTACGGATATAGATGATATTTTCTTTATCCATTCACCAGCTCATGGATATTTTGGTTTGTTTCCAGCTTGTGGAAATTATAAATAACACTTATCAATTTAATTTTAGTAACACAAAGAAGAATTTTAACTGCAGAGCCCTAAATTCACAAGAAATTGAAAACTTTTCAAATTTTCAAGTAGGAAATATGAAAATCATCAACAGACTTTCAAAAACAAAAACACAGTGACAAAACAAATTTAACTTACCAATAAGCAGCTTTCTAACAAGGAACACTGATAAGAAGGAACCACAAATGAAGTAAGTCATCCTCTTTCATTAATATTTTTGCCAATATTTCCTTATATGGACAAAAAAGCAAAATATTTGTATTTAAATCCTACTAAATACCAACTCTTGGGACAGTATTTTCCTTAAAAAAAAAAAAAAAAAAAAAAACAAAAATGGNCCAATAAGCAGCTTTCTAACAAGGAACACTGATAAGAAGGAACCACAAATGAAGTAAGTCATCCTCTTTCATTAATATTTTTGCCAATATTTCCTTATATGGACAAAAAAGCAAAATATTTGTATTTAAATCCTACTAAATACCAACTCTTGGGACAGTATTTTCCTTAAAAAAAAAAAAAAAAAAAAAAGCCAAGATTGGAACTAATACCTACTTTTCAAATCTGTGCCTTCTACTACACCAGCTTTGAAAAACTGTTTACAGATTCTAAGCCAAAGATAAAAAGAGGATTTCATTATGAATGCTAACTCCGACTGGTTGGCAATGGCCATTAGTTCAGTTTTTAAATTTTCATGCATAATTTTAAGATGGGTAGAGTTATACCAGAATTTCAAAGGGGTTATGATAATTGTTGATTGAGTCACTAAAAACAACTGTTCATTCACTGAACCCCAAAGAGGGACAATTTTGACAGCACGGCACAGTGGTTCACAGCATCGACATTTTAAATCCTGATTTTGTATAATCTTTAGCAAGTCATGAAACCTTTTAGAGCTTCACTTTCCTTACAGACAGAATGGAGACAGTAATGCCCATACGGTAAGGTTGTGAGAAGGATAAGAACGTAAACTCCACAGAGATGACAATGTTTGTCTTTTATTATATCTCCAGAACCTCAAACAGTGACTGGCATATGAAATGTGGTAATTTCCCTCAAGAGTCCTTGCACATAGTAATAATCAGTAAAAGAGAGCTTTAAAAATAAGTGTAATAGCAATGGTCTGGGCTACTGCTCAATACAGTATAGCAGTACTGATGTTCCCTCATCTGAGCACCTACTAATTTAAAAAACACTAAGAAAGCAGGAGGAGTACTGCTATTCACTTTTTGTCTAGTTTATTAACAGAAAGCTTCTTCTAGGTAGGCAAAAAGATACAATGCATAGCCTAAAACTATTTTCCAATAATATGTGGGTTTCCATCCTTAATTTAGTCCTCCTATTACTGCAACCACTTTAGAATATGTTATGTTAAAAACTGAACTATATTATAAATTTAGCTATACTTACTATATTCCACTAAAATCTAAGAGGCATTTTTAAAATAGATTTTAACATCTCTGAAACTGGAATGTATCTTACAGGAAACTCCTGCTGTCAATACAAAATGTAATATATATATATATATATTAATATATAGTAATCTATCAGTATTTTGAATCATTTTAAAATGTAGGCTTTTTCCCTGACAGTTCTATTACTAATAAACAGTAAATTTATAATACACAAATGAAAATTAAAGCCAGAAGGTGAAAGAGGAGTCATGGAGTTGTCCTGTAATTGTAGCATGATACTATAACTTAAAAATGGTGAAATCTGTTGGAATTAAAAAAAGGGGGGGAGTACCAAAGGCAGTCAGAAGATATAAACTTGCAGTTATAAGTACATACTACGGATATAATGTACAACATGATAAACTAACACTGCTTATGTTACATAAGACTTCTTAACAGAGTAAATCTTAAGAGTTCTCATTACAAGGAAAAATACTTTTTTCTAAAAACTTTAATTTTCTATGTATATGAGACAACAGATGTTCACTAACTTGTGGTAATCATTTCACAATGTATCTAAGTCAATTCATTGTGCTGAACACCTGAAACTTTTACGGTGCTGTAATCAATTTTATCTCAATAAAATCAGAAAAAAAAGGTGGCCAATATAAATTCAAAAATGCCAAGTTTCGCCAATCACTCAACTCACAATGAATAATAATTATTAAATATTGATAAAAATATTTACTATTCTATATTACGTATAATGGGCTTCCCACATGGTGCAGTGGTAAAGAACCCACCTACCTATCAGTGCAGGAGACACAAGAGATATGGGTTTGATCCCTGGGTCAGGAAGATACCCTGGAGTAGGAAATGTCAACCCACTCCACTATTCTTGCCTGGAAAATTCTATGGACAGAGGCGCCTGGTGAGTTACAGTCCATGGGGTCGCAGAGTCAGACATGACTGAGACTGTGCGCATATGTGTGCGCACACACACACACACACTGCATATAATATTCGACACTAACAAGACCAGGGCACACCCAAGGTCAGATATTACTCTCCCTAATTAAGAACTACAAGATTATACATCTAAAAATCATTGGGGCGGGACTTCCCAGGTGGTGCAGTGGTTAGAGTCTGCCTTGCAGTGCAGGATCTAAGATCCCAGATGCCATGGAGCAACTAAGCCTACACACCACAACTAGAAAGCCCACTCGCAGGAACTACTGAGCCCACGCACCCCAACAAAAGACCCCGTGTAACACAACAGAGATCTCATGCGCCACAACTGATGCCTGATGCAGTCAAACAAACAAACAAAAAACACCAAGGAAACTTTAAACACCATTACAAAATGAAAAATAGATGTAGTAAAAAACCTCTTGGCTCTTTAGTTCATGTTGACATTTACTGAAGACCCACTCTGAACCAAGAATTGTGCTAAAACCTGAGAATAAAAAAAGAAAATCCAAGAATGACACCTTCTATCAAGATTACTGTATTACAGCATTCAATATTCAACATGCATATACGAGTACCTTCTACAGGTTAGGCTTTGTTCCAGGCAAACAGAATAAAGCAGTGAATAAAATACCCTGCCCCCAAAATTTACAGTTGGGGGGGTTTGAGACAAATAAAATCAATATAAAACATGGTAATTTGACAAGTACTATGGAGAAAAAAGTATAAAACTAGTTAAGGGAGATAGCAAGGAATGGACAGATTATTTTAATCTGGGTGGTAATGAAGGACTTAAAGTCAAAGTACTATTTAGCTCAGTACTCAGTCATTTCAACAAATTGGTATTAATCCTATTTTCAACAAAAAAGATTATTATCAGGCTTTGTTCTGCACAGTATTTTAAAATCAACATCTTTGGTGGGGTGATGTTCAGTTATTTGTGGCTGAACTTAAATTTGAATTTGAGATAGTTATAGACATTTGTTTAGGATCCACAAGAGAGCTCAAGACTTCAGTGTCCCTTCTTCCTTTGCTAATTGGGATGTAAATGGGATTTCTGGTGGCTCAGACAGTAAAGCGTCTGTCTGCAATGCAGAAGACATGGGTTCAATCCCTGGGTTGGGAAGGTCCTCTGGAGAAGGAAATGGCAGCCCACTATAGTATCTTGCTTGAAAATCCCATGGATGGCGGAGCCTGGTAGGCTACCGTCCGTGGAGTTGCAGTGTTAGACATGACTGAATGACTTCACTTTCACTTTTCAAACATAGTTGGTCTTATGAGGTAGCATTATTCAATATGTACAAAATGCCCCTTGGTGATTTCCTTTGCTAACTCTATACAGGAAGATATTCATTATTATCCTTCACTGTAGAAAAAAATAACACATGGACCAGGACAGAATGTTCCTGACTCACAAATACTTGAGATGCAGTCCTTAGGAGGGTAATGTCAGAAACATCTGAAGTATTTTCACACTATCTCAGCCCATAGTGACTGTTCCTCTTTCTGACAGGCTGCATCAAATACTTTAGGACTTGATTATACACTCTCTTGTTTTGCTTTCAAACAGGAAACAAAAGGTTGTAGAAGGCAATATTATCTTGTGATTTAAGAGGCTTGGCTCTATTTTAGAAGTTGTAGGTATGTAAACGCCTCCAGCAGCAAGGTGTTACTATTAGGGAATAGTGTGGATTATGGCCAAATAAAGTCAACACTTAGATAGCTAAAGTCATTCCAAATCTAAAAACTGTGACTTTGTGAAAACCAACACACTTATTTGAGTTACAGAGATCTGGACTCTGGGCCACCAGTATTTTTACTTCTGGACTAGATGAACTCTACGGTCCCTTTCAATTCCAAAATGCATTGTTATATCAAGTTTTAAAGAATTATAAAGAGAAACAATTTTTTAAAAGTATTCTATTGTTATACTCCTTCTTAATTAGTATAAAATGATGTATCACTGTTCACTGAACAACATGGGTTTGAACCATGTGGGATCTACTTATTTAAAAAAAATAAATTCATATCACACAACTGGAGGTGGGCTGACTCCTTGGATGCTGAGGGCTGACTGTAAAGTTATACCTGAATTTCTGTCTGCTAAACCTTCACAGTATTCAAGGGCCAAATGTGAAAGGTAATAAAATTTAATGATAATGTAAATTTTTTTTTCCTAACTACATAATGGAGGTTTAATATTATAGACATTTTAGAATTATCTTTCAAATATAATACAGATAAAGCTAAATAAAAAGGCTTGAAACAATATGAACAATTTTCCTGTTCATTTGCTGTCCTATCTATCAACACCACTGGGCACACAACCAAGGCAAGTTGCAAAAGCCCTCTACATTTTCTTCTTCCTTCTGGCATGCTAGTCCAAAATGTTTTGTGAGGTCAATCAAGGGTTCTTTCAAACTAATTTAAGATTAGGGCCTAGGTATGAGGTTCTTCCTCAGGAAATATACTTCAACTATCAACCCAAATGAAGAGGTTGGTTGTACAGGATTATACACATTGATTACAAGGATTAAGACTGCGAAGTAAAATATAAAAAGAAGCAAAAGGTCGTTGCAAGAGAAAAAGTTTACATATAAAATATGCAAAAATGTGAACTGGGGACCAAATGTCACAGGGCTGATCAATAAAACATTGAATAATGGATTCTAATTAAAGATTGCTTTAATTCTATTCTGGATAAAATACAGTACACCATCAAACCAAAGGAACTTGGTATATTAATCTAGTAACAAAATTTGTTTCCATAAAGTTACCATGAAAAAGCTTGAAATCAAGATTATTTTAAAAAGCAAACACATAATCTTTTTTTTTTTTTTAATGATGGACCTATGTTTAAAACAATCCTATATTTTAAGAAGGAAACCAAACACTCAACTGACATTTTTAGAAACTTTCCTTAGCCAAGTATGGCCAATTCAGTTATCAATAAGGAAGTCATCTAAATAAGTTTGAGGACCAAAGTTAACTTCTCCTTATACCATAAAAGTAAAAACTATACTACCTTTGCAGTCCAGAGTTGTAAAACATGGATTCCAGAAATAAGAAGATCTAGAAAACTGGCTATTTATTCAATTTACCAGTGAGTTTTCACTGATTTCTAGGCTTGTGTTTTATCTACAAAACAGTGATTCCAATTTTCACAGAGTTAGTGGGCAGGTTAAATAAGAACACATAATGTCTATAAAAGCCTTAAATGTTAGCCATTACCATATTTATTTTGATGTTCCCTATTTGGTTCAGAAATGTTTGTCAAATAAAAGGATGACTTAAAGACTAATAATTCATTTCAGCAAAGGGAAGAAGTAGTTAAAATTTTTTAAAGGTCACTAACAAGCTAACTATTTTTAGATAAAATGTCATTTAAGTTCCTTAGTTGTTGACAGATTATCATGAATTCCAATGGAAAATGAATTACACAAATCCTGACATAAAACACAAATTAAGGGTCTTCCCTGGTGGTCTAGTGGTTAACACTCTGTGCTTCCACTGCAGTGGACACAGGCTCAATCCTTGGTTGGGGAACCAAGATCCTGGATGCCATGCAGTGCAGCCAAAAACATATATACATACACACATGAGATGCTCTGGGGATATATCCCAAAAAATTCAGTAAAAAAAAAAAAATTAGTTTCTTATACTTGCCCTGTAGGAACTGTAACTTCAGTCGAAAAGAAAACGCTCTACAGCAGGAATAGTACGAAAACCAACAACTTTTGGGTTCCAGAGACACTTACCTGCTCTTAGCTCTATAATCTTATTCTTTAAATCAGTCTCACTAATAAATGTACAAAGTAGGTTATAACAAAGTGAAAAACAGTGAAGTTGCTCAGTCATGTCCGACTCTTTGCGACCCTATGGACTGTAGCCTACCAGGATCCTCTGTCCTTGGGATTTTCCAGGCAAGAGTACTGGAGTGGGGTACCACTGCCTTCTCCAGGGGATCTTCCCGATCCAGGGATCTAACCCAGGTCTCCCACATTATAAGCAGATGCTTTACCGTCTGACTCACCAGGGAAGTCAGGTTATAAGAATCAATACTTAAAAAGTGATAGCAACATTTTATAATTCGTTTCGATTAAAATATTAAGTCAAAAGGATCTCCAAATAGCTACAGTCAAATTAAAATTCCCTCAAAATTGCTGTGTGACACAGGGAGCTCAACCCAATGTTCTGTGACAACCCAGAGAGGTGGTAGAGGATGGGACTGAGGTTCAAGAGGGAGGGGACATATATAAACACTGGTAATTCAAGCGATTTTCCTATCCTCAAGTTGTTTAGCTACAACCCTCCCTACATACCCCTATCCCACTCCCATTTGAAATTCTGTGATCTTAAACTATAAAGGGCTAAGTAAAAACTACTGGTTCCTAAAGTCAAGTGACACTACCTCTCCCACTGAACACTTTCTGGAAGAGATATTTGATTTCTCCTTTCTGCCTCTTACTCCCAAAGTAGTATTTTAGTAGCTAAAGAGGATTACTGTGCCCTCTTCTCACTCTTAAATAAAATTAACTAATTCAAATGTTGAAAGAATCTGGACTAATCTGCTAGACACAATGTTAGAATTCAAAACTTCTGAGTAGATTAAAAAAATTTTTGGAGGAAAAATTAAGATGTCCAACCACTAGCTCATACTCTCTCTTAAAAATAAAACATCTGGAGCTTCTGGAACTAAAAGGTCCAGTGGTTAAGACTCTGCACCCCCAATGCAGGGGCACGGGTTTGATTCCAGGTAGGGGAACTAAGATCCTGCATGTCTCACAACACAGCCAAAAAAACAAAACACCCTCCCAAAGAAACAAAACCAAACAACTACTAACAGGGTACTGCAAAATAAACAGTAACTTAAAAAGCAGCAGCAACTGATGTGAGAGGACAAATGGAAAATGTTTGCCATCTTATTAATTTTATAATCCACCAAGAAAAAGGCCTTTTTTGTAAACTAGATTTCTAAATCTACTCAAGCCCAGAACTTGCAGACCATCAAACTGTTCATAGCATTTTCTCTAGCCTGACTGTATTTATAACACTTCAGAGGAAAAAAATTCTTCCTTTCACTTTTCATGGATTAATATTGTCTGTAAATGAAGCTTATTCCAACATATACTATGATGTGCAATTTAAGCTGTTTCCAGTCTTATTACTGAACTTTTTACTGCAGTTACCTTTCAGTTCAGTACCTGATGACATCTCTGAGAGAATATACTAGAGTATAACTATTAGTAATCTGACAACTGCAGAAGAACCACATAAAGAAATCTTAATAGATTTCTTGTTAATACATGAGCAGGGCAGTTACGTGAACCAAAAACAAATCACAAAAAAGGAGACCCCAACAATATTTCAAAAGCAGGCAAGAATAAATTAATGGGGGCTCAAGATCACCTTATTAGTTTCTATCAGCTAGATTTGTGTCCCCCCGGTCCTCGAACATGTCCAAAAAATTACCTGTCAGCTTTTTCCCTCTTGTCAGATCTAGCTGTAATTGTAAATTCTATAGGCATACATAATGACTCAAAAATCTGCCAGGCTTGCCGAATTGAACAGAATCCCAGGGACAAGGGAGCCTGGTGGGCTGCCGTCTATGGAGCTGCACAGAGTCGGACACGACTGAAGTGACTTAGCAGTAGCAGCAGCAATGCAGTGTGGACACTGGCTTTATTATTTGCTACATATCTTAAAATTCCATACATACACATAACTAAGAGGCCTTAGTTAACTATATTTTAAATTGGAAAAAAACCAAAGGTTAGGAAAATATAACAACAGCTAAAGAGCACAGATTTTAGATCAGATTACCCAGGTTAGAATGCTGGTTCTAACACATATTATTAGCTAAATGATCTTGGTCATGTTATTTAACCTCTCTGTGCCTCATTTCCTCATCTGAAAATGGGAAAAAATAGTACTTCTTTAAGCCAAAAAAAAATTCAAATAAAGTAACTTATTCCATGCAAAATACTTAACAGAATGGTACTTAATTTTTTTTTTATACTATCTAGCTGTCTACAGTGCTTAAAACCTGAAGCATCTGAAAGGCTTCAAAAGCACACTATAGTATACCAGAAAACCGTATACTCCAGGGATTTGTCATTTGTTTCTCTTTTTCACCCTATTACCAAGTCTGATCCATTCTACCTTGATGTCTCTGAAATCAATTCCATTCTCTCCACTCTATTACCTCACAAGGGCTCTCATTATTTCTCATGTGGAAAAAGGGGGATATAGGATGCAAATATGAAGGGAAAACATTAATTTATCACACACTTGAATGTTCATGACCAGATGAGAGATGTTAGCTTTAATTGCAAAGATAAAGAGGCAGGGCATTCCAGAAACTTGAGAAAAAACAAATATGACAGCTATATTTCAGTAGCTTTTATACCCTAGAAGATGCTTTGTAAGTTTAGAACTTTAAAACGTTTATAGCATTTGTACTGTGTTAGCTCACAACCAAGTAGAGTTTACAGAACAAAACACTATTGCACAGAAGAGAATTGACTGCCTAGGATATGCTTAGTCGTGTCTGACGCTTTGTGACCCCACAGACTGCAGCCCACGAACCTCCTTGTCCAAGGAATTCTCCAAGCAATAATACTGGAGTGGGTAGCCATTCCCTTTTCCCAGGTATCTTCCAGACCTAGGGACCGAACCCATGTCTTCCACACTGCAAGAGACCACTTGCAATGCAGGAGACCTGAGTTCAATTCCTCGGTTGGGAAGATCCCCTGGAAAAGGGGACGGCAACCCACAGACAGGGAAGCTTGGCAGAATACAGTCTATAGGGTTATAAGAGTTGGTCACAACTTTCGAGACTAAACCATATTCAAGGATATGCTAGGCAAGGTTTCCTAAATGGATATTTAATCCAGACCAGTGGATAGTTTAAGAAACAGGTAGATTCATGGGGAGATGAGGGCATTCTGGGAAACAAAGATTAGCATGAGAACTCATTACATCATGAGTACATGAGAAAGGGTGGCAAGTCAAAGAGGATGGGGACTCCTGACCTGTATTCTGTAAGAAACTGAGAAACAAAGAGTTTCCAAGTTGGGAAATGAACATATGTGTTTTAAAAGAAAACAGAATAAGAGTATTAGTTTTCTGAACTCTGGGAAGGAGTTTAATACAGGTAAAAGATCACGACTTAAGTCAGGACAGTGACAGAAGGAATAAAGAGAATGGATACTTGAGAAACGTCTAAGTCAGAATCAAGAGAACATGGGGACAGACCAGAATGGGTGAGGAAAGGAAAATGAGATGCAGCATGATCAAACAAATGGACACAGACGAACTATAGAGCCTCTTGATGAAGGTGAAAGAGGAGAGTGAAAAAGCTGGCTTAGAACTCAACATTCAAAAACAAGATCGTGGCATCTGGTCCCATCACTTCATGACAAATAAATGGTGAAAAATGGAAACAGCGAGAGACGGCTCCAAAGTCACGGCAGAGCGTGGCTGCAGCCATGAAATTAAAAGATACTTGTTCCTTGGGAGGACAAACCTAGAAAGCATACTAAAAAGCAGAGACATCATATTGCCAACTAAGGTCCATACAGTCAAAGCTATGGTTTTCCCAGTAGTCATGTATGGATATGAGACTTGAACTGTAAAGAAGGCTGAGCGCTGAAGAATTGATGCTTTCAAACTGTGATGCTGGAGAAGACTCTTGAGAGTCCGTTGGACAGAAAGGAGATCAAACTAGTCAATCCTAAAGGAAATCAACCCTGAAGACTTACTGGAAGGACTGATGCTGAAGCTCTAATAATTTGGCCATGTGATGCAAAGAACTGACTCATTGAAAAAGACCCTGATGCTGGGAAAGACTAAGGGCAGGAGGAGAAGGAGGCAACAGAATGAGATGGTTGGAAGGCATCATTGACTCAAAGGACTTGAGTTTGTGAGATGGGGATGGACTCTGTCAAATAGTGAAGGAAGGGAAGCCTGGTGTGCTGCAATCCATGGAGTCACAAAGAGTCGGATGTGACTTAACAACAACAAACCTCAAGTTTAAGGTTTTATAATTTTAGTTGTAAACTTTTATGAAATGAACTCTGATGGAGTCTTTTGCCTGTTTATGAGAAAAAGAAACATGAACAGAAAAAAATGCTGTACAAAACCAAAAACGCTTCTAGGCTTAATGAGTTTCTCAGTATAAAACACTCAAGTGACTAGCTTGTATTGTACAACCAATTATAACATATAAAAATTATTTGCCTACACTGTGTCTTTGGATTTTGTCTTTTTCCTCTTTATCTTTTACATGGGACAGTAAGCACCTTACATCCTATTTCTGATTTCTCTAGGAACAGATACAACTGCTATAGTGACACTATTGCCAGTGTTTATTCCTTTTTTTTTTAAAGAAAGTCTAGCCTAAAAATAAATCTATTAAAAATCAACAAAAACTACTATAAGGAAAAAAGGGCAGACTTCTTTCTCATGTGAAAAGGATATAGCTCTTCTCAACTTTAATGTAAATGTTCTTGTTTTCTTGTCTTCTCAAGTTTTTCAACATCCAGATCCCTCTTTACATTTCTACAGAAGACTTAATGTTGGATACACTAGCTTTAAGGGAACAAGTCATTTTTCTACAACAATGAGGTCCAGGATATAAGCCTGCAAGTCTCACAAAGTGGCAAAAAGAACCGTAAAAAGCTAAAATACCAAATGAACTCTATTCACATTCTTAAAACAGGAAAAATAACAAAAGAATAATAGCCAAAAAAACCATCCCAGAAGGGCCTATTTTAGCCCTCAAATTAAGGACACTATTTAGTGCGTGTCCCAAAATAGTTTCTGTCCCACAACGGCTTAACTGCTGACAAAATTTCTAAGGATTTCTAGTAGCCACTTTAAGTTATACACCTGCTATTAAAGATATTCTCAGCCAAACTCTGATTTACATAACATGAACAGACACAAAGGCTAATTCCAGCACAGGAATGACTATGCACACATTACTCTAGATGTTTCTTTACACAGTCTCTGTTAATCCATGGTCCAAGCTTAAATCACTTGAAGAGGTAAATTTCAAGCTGCCTTAGACTCTGCTGTATCTTATTAAAAAGTACATTTAAATAAAGCATTAATCATGTGACAGATGTTAAAAAACTTAGCACTACGTTCTGATAAAGGTACCAAATCATATACATATTCCTAAATAGATAATTAGTCAAATGCGTTTTTATTTGAACATTAAAAGAATGTCTGTCCAAAATAAGTAATATTCAGAAACTTAATAAAAGCCTAAGTGTCCCAACACTCCTTTCCTCCTAAGCCAATCACCTAGTTACCAGGCATTTATTAAACTGTCCTAATAGTTATAGGGCTTTCGAGAAGGCTTAGTGGTAAACAATCTGCCTGCCAATGCAGGAAACACAGTTGGATCCCTGGGTCAGGAAAACCCCCTGGAGAAAGAAATGGCAATTCACTCACTCTTCTTGCCTGGGAAATCCCGTGGAAAGAGGAGACTGGCAGGCTACAGTCCAAAGGGTTGCAAAGAGTTGGACACAACTTAGCGACTGAACAACAAACAGTTATAAGCAAAAAAGACAGCTACATCATAAAGTGGACTCAGGGTGACCAACAGTCTTGGTTTCAGCATTCCAAGTCTTGTGTCCCAGGAACTTCTCAGTCTGAGCAAAACAAGGTGGCTGGTCACCTCTGCTGGAACACATACTGATAAGAAACATACTGATAAGAATCTTCTTCCTCTCATGTTTCATAGTTTTAAAGATGTGAAACTGTGGACGCTTAGAAAAAATCTTGCAAATGTACTACAAAGCTTATCTTTTTTCACTATCATTTTTTTCTCTGAAACAAAACATGGAAATTAAAAAGCAAACTGCATAGCAGCACTTGTATGAGCCAAGTTTGAATGTTTATGGTAACAAACAGTATTTGTACCGCCTTTACAATTTACAATGTATTTTCACATGACTTTTCTCATTTGGATAAAAATCCAAGGAATTTGTCATGAAGGAACAGTGTCCTTTGCTTAAGCGGGAAATTACAGCTTTCATCAAATTAGTATTTGAATACTTATTCAGTGCAAATGATCATGAGGGTCAGTCACAAAGATGAACAAAACATACTTGTTCTCAAGAAGCTTACAATTTTTTAAGAAAGATGAGACAAAAATCATGGAAACTGTGAGAAACACAACAGTACTATGGAAATTGAGGAAAAGGTCAGGAACAGATTTATGAAGAAGATAACAAATGACTAAAAGTTTTGGCATTAAGGAAAACATACCAGAGAAAAGTGAAAGCAAAGGCACAGAAGGCAGCAAAATGTAGGAATATGATTAGACTACGAGAAAACACGGTCTGAGTGGATCTCAAGGTAAAAAAGAACAAGACAGTAAAAATAGCTAGAGAGTCTACAGTTAAGATAAAATGAAGATCTCTGAGTCCTGGTCAAGCAATCTGACCATTTTGTAATCAACCATAGTAGATATTTTGAAGAAAACTATACCAATATGGAGAAATTAAAGGCACTTCCCCTTTTAAAAATTTATTACTTTTTAATTGAAGGATGTCTGCCACACCTCAGCATGATTCAGCCATGCATGTGTGCGCCCAGTCACTTCAGTCGGTCCAACTCTTCATGACCCCAAGGACTGTAGCCCGCCAGGCTCCTCTGTTCCTGGGATTCTCCAGGTGAGAATACTGGAGTGGGTTGCCATGCCCTCCTCCAAGGGATCATCCCAACCCAGGGATCAAACCCAGGTCTCCTGCATCTTCTGCACTGCAGGCAGTTTCTTTAGCACTAGGCCACCAGGGAAGCCCCATACACACATCCCCCCTGCCTCTTGAAGCTCCCTCTCACCCCCACCCCATCCCACCTCTGTTGCCACAAAGCCCTGGTTTGAGTTCTCTGAGTCACCCATCTGGTTTACATGCAGTGTTGTGCAGTCTCCATGCTGCTCTCTCCACTGGCCCTGCCCTCTCCCCCAGACCCCACTGTCCACAGGTCTGTTCTCTCTGTCTGTGAATCGACTGCGGCCCTGCAAACTGACTCAACAGTATTGTTTTTCTAGATTCCATATATATATGCACGTTGTTAATACATGAAGTACTTTTTAAATGAATAAAAGGAGTTCTAACAGAAACCAGGATAATACATATTAAAAAGTTCAGCATTTTTATTAAATATGATTAATATATGACCTACTTTTAAAATGCATGAATTAATCTGTAAGATAAAATCTATTAACAAATATGAAAATCAAAATTAGGAGGTTAGAAGCAACATGCTGCCTAGAGGAAGAAACTGCAAGAGATTGACAGAAGACAGTTAAGACAACTGGTCATTTCAGTTTTATCCCACACCACCGTATGAATACGAAGCAGTATTTACCTTCAGACAGAGCAGATACTAGACCCAGGCATCCTAGGCTCCCCCATCCTTTTTATAACAAGATGCTAGCTTTCACACTTCGCCATCTGGTATCCAAAGCATCCTGAGATTACTGTTAATAACACTACCATAGAACATGGCACTTAGTGTACTTGCCTAAGATCTCAACTGTACTGACAAATGAGGCAAATATATGGATCAGGCCATATTTTCTGGACTTCCCTGAAGCTCAAACAGTAAAGAATCTGCCTGCAAAGCAGGAGATCTGGGTTCAGTCCCTGGGTCAGGAAGATTCCTCTGGAGAAGAGAATGGCAATCCACTCCAGTATTCTTGCTTAGAGAATCCCATAGACAGAGAAGCCTGGAGGGCTACAGTCCATGGGGTTGCAAACAGTCGGATACAACTGAGCGATCAACACTTATTTCTTACATTTTTCCTCAAGCTGCTTTGAGTATACCTAAAGCATTAAAGGGCTTCCCTGGTGGCTCAGATGGAAAAGAATCTGCCTGCAATGCAAGAGCCCTGGGTTTGATCCCTGGGTTGGGAAGATCTGCTGGAGGAGGGCATGGCCACCCACTCCGGTATGCTTGCCTAGAGAATCCCCATGCAGAGCAGCCGGGTGGGCTACAAGCTGTGGGGTCAAGAAGAGCTGGATATGACTGAGTGACTAAGCACACAGAAAGCATTAAAAAAATAATCAGTTAAGGCTTAAATACCTCATGGCCAGAGATCTATATATAATGTTAATTATATATAACCAACACTTAACACAGTGCCTGGAATACAAAGGCAATTATTTGTTGAATGAATCAAAACCAGTTTCCAGCCCTAGAGCACAGGTTGGCTAATTCCAGCCCACAGGCCAAATTTTACCATGTCTGTCTTAGGTAAATAATGTTTTCTTGGAACACAGCCATGCAACTGCGTACAGTCTACAGTTACTCATACTAAATCAGCAGAGCTGAGTGGCTGTGACAGAGACTATATGGTCCACAAAGCCCAAGACATTTATTACCTGGCCCTTTACAGAAAGTTTGCTGATACTGTCCTGGAAGAGCTAAGGATAGATCTTGTCTGTTAATTCACTGGTGGCAAAAGGGCTTTAGTTCAAACAGCTCCTCAAAATATTAACAGCTACCAGGAGTGCAGTTGTTAATGATTTGGGACACAAAGAGAAAAGAGTACCGTTCTCAATAATCAACGTCTGTTATGGTTTAGGGAAAGGAGAAACAGGACTGTAAATAAAAAACCTTTGAAAACTTCTGCTATAGAATATTTTATATTGTCTGATAGTTTCACAAAGATGAATTAGCTGCAATAATATGCAAAAACTTCAACAGAAAACCCCAAAAGGAATCAAGAAGGGTCCACGTGAATGCTTAGGACTGTCTCACAAACAACAATTTTGGTTCTGGCCTGGTTGTTGTTGTTCTATTTTACAACATTCAAGACGCACCTTATTCACTTGGTCCACAGATTCAGCTGTTTTTGTGAGGATGAAAAAAGTATTATTAGGAGAACTTAAGGTAAGACTCCAACATATCCCAAAACTCCATCATGTTTTACAGATAAAACTGAAAAGGGTATCTTGGGTAAAGTATATTCTTTACATTTGAAGCTAAATTTGATTAATCTTCTCACTTTGATTATGAAGTAGCTAATATAATAAACAGCCTAACATTAAAGTATTCATGCCACTAGGGCTCTGTAAAGTTTTCTTTCAGATTATTTTTAAAAGTTCTTTGTTTTAGGGGCCTATGTCAAGTACTTGTGCCCCAGCTACCAAGGGAGTCTGCAAAACCTAGTACTTGGCATTTTCAGATTGTCCATCAAGACTTATTTAGGTCTGTGTGTTTTCGATACCGAGTCTCTCTAAAGATAAATGTGAACACCCACATCTGTATGTTCATATACGACATTTATAGTCAGATATTATGTTTCTGTTAGATGCAGCGGGATAGTAAAGAGCCATGCATTTGATATTTAAGTGGCAAGGCACTGATGGGAATGGCTGGATGGGATGACACAAGGTCAGATCAAATTTAAATCTTAAAGCCCTCAAAGTCTAAGAGAATTAAGTGATATTAGACCAGTGGTTATCAGTAACATCTCTCAATATCATAGGAATTGGATAAGTGTGTGTTTTTAAAAGTACTGATAATACCTCCTTTCCTCAAGATCCAAAGACCTATATCCCTTTTTTTTGCTTCCAATTAAGTGTTCCAATTTAGTACAGAAAGGTCTCTGTGTTCCTGAGGCCTCCAGAATATTTTAAACAATCCTTAGTCATTCAAATAATCCATTCTTAACAGCTTAGCTTCCACACATAACACAAAAGAAGAGACACCACCACTCCAAAGGGATGACTATTTGGGGGAGTAAGAAGGCTAACCAGATATTTTACTATGTTCCTAGTGAAGCCACATTTTCTCCAAGCCTCCTGAATTTGTGAGTTCAGAATTTAAAACTTAAACCAGAGGTGCCCAACACTGTTTGCTGAACAGGTTGCGGAATGAAATGATTACATCAACTACAAAGATATCCTCATTAGTTAGGAAAGTATTTGTTTTCAGGCATCTCGAGAAATCCGAAGTGAAGCTCTACCAGCAGATAGATTAGAATTCAAGTTAAGGGTAAGGATTCCAGAACAAATCACATTCATTTCTATGAATGGAAAACTGTCACAAACATTTATTTTAACACAGATATTTAGATTTTATAATACACTACCCTCCAACAAGGATGGGAGAACACTTTTTAAACAGAACTTTACAATCTGTTTCAATTTAAGGCTGAATTCAGAACAAACTGAGTTAGTCTTCTATGTGCAGAAGGCGATGGTACCCCACCCTTGCCTGGAGAATCCCAGGGAGGGGGGAGCCTGGTGGGCTGCCTTCTATGGGGTCACACAGACTCAGACACGACTTAAGTGACTGAGCAAGTCTTCTATGAGAGAAGGAACAAATGACTACACAAATTTTTATTTCATTTTAGTGTTACTTTCCTGAGATTTTAATGATAAAGCTTAACATGACTGCCCCCAAATGCATTTGAAACCATAATAAGAATACCATACTTTTAGACTGTGAGTTTATATAATTTGCATTATATTCTAAGTGAAATTTCAAGACCAGGGCACTCCTAATGGAAAATTTCCTAATAAATGTGCCACAAGTTCAGAGGAGAAAAATTAACCAACTAACAAAAGACAGTGGAAACACAGGTACTTAACATAGTTTTCTCTAATAATGTCATTATCTTAATCTAAGCATCAGTTTATGTTAGCTAATGCCCACACTGGTATATGCAGCTAGCTGTCTAATTTAATAGTTCTTCCTGTTACACTGTAGCCTCCTCAGTTTATTTACAGATGCACTTAGTACCCAGTAAAATAAAGACCACTTAGAAAAATAAAAGGCATGCCACATTTTGGAAGCCATAAACAATGCTCACATTTGGCTTTTTCATAAATTATTCCACTTACTAGTGTAATTATTAGGTCAATAAGCACTTTTTAAAATAAAGTAGCTTCAAAACATGCCTGTCTTGGCAATTATGGATACAAGTCAGTATCTAAAAACAGCACACACGTTTGCATTCTTGGACATTAACATACACCAAATGAATGGATAAAGGCCATGAGGACTGAAGTTAGAGGTAATTAGGCTGCTGGAATAAGGTGAACATATGTGGAAAACACAAAAAGTGGGCAGGTACTTCTTATGATCAATCCTGAGTTTCAAAGTAGGATCTTCAGATTTTTAAAATTCTTTCCTTGTCAATACCAAGTAATTCCACCAAGGATGTTACAATAGAGATTATGTTAGTCCTACAATATGCCTATTCTAACTTTCTCTTGTACTCTTAGCTCACAATTAAATGTATTATATAATTCTGAGAAATCTATCAATTGGGAGACAAACTGCAGGGTATAAGACTTTCAAAATCAAAGAAGAAACCTTAGCTAAAATATGAGTGCTCAAGCATTACATTAAAAAAAAAAATACACTACTACTTTCCAGGCACTAATATACACTCATGAATCTCTACTACGTTCAAACATTTAACTGGACTCGAATTAGGAGGTTCTTCCATACCTTGAAAGATCTAACACCCTCAGCAGGGCCTTTCACCCTAAGTCTGTGTCAAAATGAACTCCTGGGCAGAGACTGTTTCTATACTAACTGCTTCAAAGTAACATTTTCAGACCCTCATGTCCTCACCAAAGACACAAAGTAATAAAGAATAAAGCCTTTCCAACTATTTAAGACCCATTTCTCAGAAAATTTGAAATCAGAAAATCTCTGAAACCTAACGTTTAATTTAGTGGCAAAACCTGACCTAATATAAAATTTTTATACAGCAAGATTTCACCTAAGCACTGATATGATGCTATTTACAGTTTTAATTTATCCCATTTACTGTAATTATTCATGCTTCACTTTAGAAATATTAAGGGCTTGATTACTCTTACTAAAATTCTAAACAAATCTTTGCCCAATGTTCTGAATTCCTAATTACCTGGCACCAAGGGTTATAGGTAAAGTATTATGGACCTATAATCCATTTCATAAACATCTACTACAGCAAAATACTCTTGAGCACACTTTTCACTTTTCTAATTTCTGTGTTGTCTACCTGGGGTTCACCGTTAGTCTAAAGCTTACCCCTTCAATATCATGTACACTCTCACCTCATTTTCAAGGTCATCTTGGACTACTAAAGGCTAAGAGTTTTCACTTCTTCCTTTGATTCTATAGGCACTCATCTATATCACTCATTTGGGTATTATTTGGAACTTCCATTTACATTTTGTGATGATTAAGTTTTCATGTCTTTGCTAAGAATCTTTTGTGCATAATAACACAATTTAATCATAACATACAGTAACTGAGAACAACTAGCTCTCAATTACAGGCAGTCAGATGAATGAGTCCTCAAGAGACAGATGCCCTAAATAATGAGGGATTATAGCTGGAAATAAATGTAACACTTAAAAAAATTCAGTGTAAGAAATAGCTTATGATAGGAATTGATAAAGACAAACCATTGAACACTGTATTCTCTCAACTTAAATTATACAATTTGTCAGACCAGCCACCATCAAAAATCTACAAATAATAAATGCTGGAGAGGGTGTAGAGAAAAGGGAACCCTACTACATGGTTAGTGGAAATGTAAACTGATACAGCCACTATGGAGAACAATATGGAGATTCCTTAAAAAAGTAGAAATAAAATTACCAAATGACCCAATAACCCCACTACTGGGCATATACCCTAAGAAAACCATACCTGAAAAAGACACATGTATCCCAGTGTTCACTGCAGCACTATTTACAATAGCTAGGATATGGAAGCAACCTAGATGTCCATTGACAGATGAACGGATAAAGAAGTTGTGGTACATATACACAATGGATTATTACTTAGCCATAAAAGGGAATGCATTTGAGTCAGTTCTAGAGAGGTGAATGAACCTAGAGCCTGTTATACAGAGTGAAGTCAGTCAGAAAGAGAAAAACTAATGCCGTATATTAACGCATATATATACAGAATCTAGAAACATGTTACTGATGAACCTATCTGCAGGGCAGGAACAGAGACGCAGACATAGAAAACAGACTTTGGACACAGCAAGGGAAGGAGGGGTGACAAACAGCAAAAGTACTCTCAACTCACACACACAGTGACCAAACTTTTACTCTAAAACCATAATTTCTAACTGATAGATAATTGATTTATCCTCTACAGAGGACCCTCTGGTGGACAAGATATATCAGTCACTAAAGCACCATAGTGCTTTTCAAAGTGGAGTTTACCACTTTTGCTTAAGAGCAGCCGTGCTCCTTAGAGAACTTCTTAATCACCATTCTCATTTTTTTTGTTTTACTTCCTGCCCTTTCACCTCTTCATGGCCTATTATTATCATTACTTTCATGTAAACAATAGAAAAGTGTTATAAATGCTCTTCTGTATTTAAAAGCTTGCAAATCTAATCTTTTCTTTGTTGTTGGTGGTGGTTTAGTAGCCAAGTCGTGTCCAACTCTTAAGATTCTGTCAGGCTCCTCTGTCCATGAGATTCTCCAGGCAAGAATACTGGAGTGGGTTGCCATTTCCTTCTCCAGCGGATCTTCCCAACCCAGGAATCGAACCCAGGTCTCCTGCACTTCAGGCAGATGATTTACCAACTGAGCTATGAGGGAAGCCCTTTCTTTGTTGAAGGATGACCAAATAGGAGACAGAGCTCTCAAAAAAAAAGCTTAAAAGTATAAAAAAGCCTAAAATAGAGGGAATTTCAAACATTTGTTTAATTAGCAAATAAAACTATATAAGCAACAGCAAGTGGCAACTTTGTGACTAGTTTGCATGTCCAGGACATAAAATGTGATCTCCATATGTTCTCTAATTCAGAACAGCCAGAATGGCTGACCAGTTAATTATTTAATATAGGGAACACGAAAGCTTCCTATTAAACTCCCCTATCTTATAACTGCAGGATTAGCTCACAGAAGCACGAATTCTAAATACTTAATCCCTGAAACTATCCTGAAGTTATTACCTTTTTACACTTCTCTAAACCCTCATCATGTCCTCTCTCTGATACAAACCCTGTTCTTTCAAGTAGTGATGTTCAGACTCAATACTCTGTTTCTTCACAGAATGTACCTATTATTTCCAGGGAAATAACTGGCACTAAATTTCCAAGAAACTAGGTACACTACAGACTATAATTTATGTACCTTACTTCTTTCATAATCTGAGAACTACATGCAGGTTAGCTTAAAAATCCTTTAAAATTTGGAATAACCCTAAGACACGACTTTTATAAAAATGGTTGTTTAATGAGGTTTGTTCTTAAACAAACATAAAAAAGAAACAACTTTCTTCTAGAAGGTAAAAACACCATTTGTTTTGGAGAACTATCATGCCAAATTCTCAGGTCAAGGAGATGACATTAAGCTCGAAAAGGGAAAAAATATATAGCTTCACTGTATGAAAGCTACTGTCCTGTGCTTAGTCGCTCAGTAGTGTCCGGCTCTTTCTGACCCCATGGACTGTGGCCCGCCAGGCTCCTCTTTCCTGGGGATTCTCCAGGCAAGAATACTGGAGTGGGTGGCCATACCTCCTCCAGGGGATCTTCCCAACCCAGGGGTCAAACTCAGGTCTCCCACATTGAAGGCAGATTCTTTACCGTCTGAGTCACCAGATGAAAGCTACTACATATCCTAAAATTGTGAAAGACAACTATTAAAAATATATTCAAGGTTATGTCAAAACTTGAATACAGCAACCTATCTATGGTTAAGTCATCATATGTGCAAAGCAAGTATTAAAACCAGAAAGTGGCTTCAAAAATTACATAATCTATTACTGTGATCAAAAATTGAATGGGAGGAATTCCCTGTTGGTCCAGTAGTTAGGATTAGGTGCTTTCACTGCCAGGAAACCTGCCAGTTCAATGCCTGGCCAGGGAACTAAAATTCTGCAAGCAGTGAGATGTGGCCCTCCTCCCCCACAAATGTTGAATAGACTGCTCAAGAGGAAAAAACAAACAAGAAAGAAACTAAACTTGCCTCACAGTGTTCATCTATGGTTCCTATTCTTCTCTTCCCCCGCAACAAAAATTTGTTCAATATATTGTAAAGCATGGAAAAATGAGTAATACACACAAAAAAGTAATAACCAGACAAACATAGGAATATCTTAACAGCCTTTCAAATAAATGTTGACACTCTCTTTTGATGCTATACCAACCTCTATTAGTTGCAATATACTAGAATGTATCAATAAATCAATAAACCTTATCAGTAAACCTTGTGTTCTCTATCACATTAAGACTCAGTGGTCTAGTTAGAACTTTAGAAGGATTTCTTATCCCTGCATGATTTTCATGTACTGGTGACTTGGAATATACTTGCTTATAGAGTCATGTTGATCTTCAAACATTGACATATTACATAGTATTTTAAAAACCATGTTCATTAACATCACCAATATCATCAGAAAACCTTAAGATATTGAGAAACTGTGAAGAGCACAGTTGCTAACTAACACAAATTTTACAAAATTTTAATTTACACTTGAAAATTAGAACTTTAACAATTGCTCATAAATACTGTCAATGTTTTCCTTTTATTATTATTATTTTTTCATCTGTGTCTCTTTTGCTGTCTCGTATACAGGGTTATCATCACCATGTTTCTAGATTCCATATATATGAGTTAGTATACTATATTGGCGCTTTTCTTTCTGGCTTACTTCACTCTGTATAACTGGCTCCAGTTTCCTCCATCTCATTAGAACTGATTCAAATTCACTTTAGAGACAATACAATACCCAAGTCTGAAAAACTTCTTCAGTCTGTCAAGCATTCTTTTAAGTAAAAACAGAGTTCATTAAAAAAAAAAGTGGCTGATTCAGCTTGCAACTCAAATAATCACACAAATGCTTTCCATAGAGACAACCATTATACTTCAGTAAGGAGCGGGGNCGCTTTTCTTTCTGGCTTACTTCACTCTGTATAACTGGCTCCAGTTTCCTCCATCTCATTAGAACTGATTCAAATTCACTTTAGAGACAATACAATACCCAAGTCTGAAAAACTTCTTCAGTCTGTCAAGCATTCTTTTAAGTAAAAACAGAGTTCATTAAAAAAAAAAGTGGCTGATTCAGCTTGCAACTCAAATAATCACACAAATGCTTTCCATAGAGACAACCATTATACTTCAGTAAGGAGCGGGGAAAAAAAAGAAAAGTATTTTAAGCATACCTTCTATTTAGTTATAGTATACTAAAATGATGTGTATAAAGTTGACGTCTGATTTTCTTTAACTTCCTCATCAAGTGTGTTTAGGGTTTCTTTTCTCTTTTTTAACATGCGGGTATATGGCAACGAAGAATACAGGCAGTGACTGCTAATCCAGTGTGGTACTCTGACCTGATTTAACATGTCAAGCTTTATCGACTTTTGGTTTTGTACATTGGTACAGCTATCAATACAGTGAAAATGCAAAGGACATCTCAGTATTACCGTAAAAAGTTTTCTACTTGTAGACTTCCTGCAAATGTCGAGGCAACCCCCAGGATTCCTTTGACCATTCTTAGAAAACCACTGAGCTAGACAATTTATTTGTTCACAATCACAATTTTCTTCCTTAGTTCTCATTCACACCTTAGTAGGAATCTTAAAAATTAAGTAACCTAATCAACTTTACTTGGCACTAGCAATGCGAAAGGTGAAGAGAAGCTTTATCATAAAGAAGAAGAATACTACCCGCTAGTGTATTTTATAAACATTTATGAATAATACTGCACTGAATCCTCAGCATCTCTAAGTAGTATATGCCATCTTTCCCACCAAGGAAGCAAAGAGGTTAGGAAAACTTCAGAAAAGAAGTACAAATTTTGCCTTAAAATTCACTGCACTGGTAAAAATTACAAGTGATACTAATTTTCTTCATTATACTTTTCTGTATTCAAAGCACTTTAGTGTAATATATCAAGTTCAACAATTTCAAGAGCAGCACAATAATAAATACACATGTTTATATACCTCATTACCGTCCTTTGTTATTATCTGTACAGTACAGAATTCAAGATTCCTGAGGTACAGAATTCAAGATTCCTGAGGGATTCCTCAGTTTTGCTATAGATATTGAAGAGCTTAACGATAACTACAAATCTTAGAAGCAGCAGATATAACTATGCTAGCATAATGTAGTTTCACTACAACCTTAAAACACAAGGTAAAAGTTGGATACAATATGCATACCACTTTGACACCAACAATTAAACAAAAAAAGCATTTATAGCCCTTATTCCCAGTATCTAAGAACTTTTAGAAACTCTTTTTTTTTAGAACACAGTGACTTGAAAAATATATTCTAATAAGGAAAAATTATAGAAAACAGTTAATTAGAATTTTGAGTAACATTTTCCATTTCCTCTTTAGAAGCTTTTGCCAAAAACTGCTATTAAATGGACAAAACAGATTTTCTTTCATCTTAGTTTCTTTCCCAGAAGGCAAAGAAGAGGAAAGCAACAGGTAGAAGTGATCCACCAATAGGGTAATTAGTCCACTGTATACTTTCAAAATAAAGTTACTTAGCAAAATGCTAAGTTTTAAACACGAGAGAAAACTATTTTATTAAAAGTACTATTTACTGAAATAAATACTCAAAGCAACTACTGAAAAACTCAAGAAGCAGCTCTATCATGCAGTAAAAGTGATGATTTCAAGAAATCAGTAGTGATCAAAATTATGTGTAACTGGTTTAAATGTATGCTCTCTTCCTTTAATATCTTCAAGTCTACCTGTACAAGTTAAAACCTCTCATCATCCACCACTGGACAAGACCACCTAGTGCATGCACAACTACCAAATTACAAAATAGTAAAGCACAAGTGTTAAGCATCAGGAGCCAGTCCAATATAAAATTCAAAATCAGAACATTAGATAATTATTCTGTAAGTTTTTAATAGACTAAGATTCTTCATTTAAATGTGAACATATTTCTAGTACTTGAGCACCTCATATACAATTTTAGACTTAGTAATATCCCAGAATATTGTTCTACACAGTAAATTCCAGATGAAAATTCTTCAGTTCATGTGGCAAATATACATCCTTTTTCTTTTTTGGCCTCAGGCTACCTTGTGGGATCTTAGTTTCCTGATCAGGGATTGAACCCAGGCCCTGTGCAGTCAAAGTGTGGAGTTCTAACCGCTGGACCGCCAGGGAATTCCCACAGCATTTTTTCTTTTGATAAGTTATTTAAATATTATTTAAAACCCTGGTACATTTCCTCAAATTGTCATTTCTTTCTTTAATAAGTTTTAAGGCTGGCTCCTTTAAAAAAGTTTAAATATCTTGATCCATTACTGATACACTGAAAAATTCTTTAAGACATTACTGAAATAATAATCAGTTGCTGCTGCTGCTGCTGCTGTCACTTCAGTCCTGTCCGACTCTGTGCGACCCCATAGACGGCAGCCCAATCAGTTGCTATGTAGCCTTTATTTGACTAATACAGATAATAAAGACCAGTATTAGGAAGTATGGAGAACTGATATTTCTTTTTGTTAGTGGTGTACTTTAAAAAGTGATTTTGATTTTTTTCAAGGCAGCAAAAAGTTCCTGGTAACTTTTCTTCTATAAAATATAAAATATAAGATTAAAGGGATTGGTCTTAGAATCCAGTGATCAAATAGGTTCAAACAAACTACGAGATTAAACAGCAAGCCAGTCTTTACTGCAAATAGATAAAATCATTCTATTCCTTGTACCTACTGCTTCCATTGTATTCATAAAATTTCCAAAGGACTAATAAATGACTTAAAAGTTTTTTCACAACTTTTAAGTTCTCAAACGGTAATAATTAGTACCTTTTAGTACTACTGCAAAATATTTTAAGAACACTAAAAAACATTAGGTTTTCAGCACAAGGGCAGGTCATTTGAGACGTGTAATGTTACAATGAATCATTGCGTCAGCCAAAATATGTTTCTTAACTTTTTCTAAAAGAAATCCAATTTGAAAAGAGCAACTCTTATTAAGTCTTCAAAAATGACAGAAGAAAAAAAAAATCAAGGCACAAATTTAGTTACAACCTTATATGGTCTTACCAAGTTTACAACCAATCTTTTATCAAGATTTCCTATAGACTGAACATGTTACATCATTGCCATAACAGAAGACAGCTTTTGATTATTCAGTTTATAAATACTAAACTACTCCCTGTGTCAGTCAAATCTAAACACTACAGATCAATAACCACTCCCTCTCTGCCAATACATAACCCCAAAATAAATTAAGTCTTTGGGAAAATGACACATGCATACCAATAAGATCCTGATATTCAATAATAAAACTGTCTACTTACACTTTTGGAAGAAAAATAAATGACACCTTTGAAAAATTAACCAAATTCTATTTGTATGAGACCCATTCCCTATTTAATTTCACTGCCTTAATAAACACTGATCAAACACCTACAACAAAAGTCAAAGAAAACTGAACATGGATAATTTCTCATCCAAAGCTTAGACTTTAGATTTAAAACAACATGTATAATTAGTTACTATGTTATCAATCTCCACATCAGCCTTCTACCAATACTGAATTATATCAGAGAACGCACCTGATAACACCCTCCTTACATGGCTCCTTACCATGGGGACTCTCTCACTTTATACAGCTTAGAGAAAATACTGAAATGCCACAGTACAAGATTGCTTTGAGGATAAAAATCAATCTGTAAAGTTAAAATGGCTCCAAAGCCAATGTGGAAATATTTCTTTTTGAAGGAATACAAAGATCTCTTCAAATATCATCTCTTTTAAATATTCATTAGTTAATACCTAAATATAAATGCTAAACACTGCATGCATAGGCAAGGTTCTAGGAAAGAAGATAGAGTAGAGAATAAAATGGGTCAAGTTCCTACCCTCATGATACTTACATTTAACAAACCGGTATTGTCTCTACACTAAGATACTATGCCTGTGTTTCAGGGCATACAAACAATACATGGAGTTTATAATTTAGTGGGATAACAAAAAACAGGTAAAATAACAGACAGGGGGAAGCGATACTTGTCATAGAAGAGACGATTTTCATAGGGTAGGGGAAGGTGGGGGTTAGGGGCAGAAGGAACAACACTTCATGAACCCACACCACATTTTAAAATTAAAGTCAGTTTATTATTGGGTTCCCATACCAGGCACATTAAAACCAAACTGGATACAGGTGTTTCAAAGATTTACTTTCTGGCTTCTTCAGATAAGGGAGTCTCACAATTTATTATGAATGACAAAAAGAAAATACAGGTGAAACCACCTTCACAATAATGCAGAGACCAAAAGTATGAATGGGCTCAAGTAAGACTATCATTCACCGCTGTGTTCTTAAGGTTATTTAATCATTCTGAATATCAACTTCCTCTCTTAAAACCTGGTAATGAAACTACCCAAAGGGTTCTTCTACACTGATTAAGGTACTTATATTTTTGCAGTATGATGGGACGTCTGTCCTCTACAAAATGTAATAATTCACCATAAAAACGTCGTATTTTTTCCTCCAGCTTCTCTACTATGGATAGACTGCTGCTACTGCTAAGTCGCTTCAGTCATGTCCGACTCTATGCGACCCCATAGACGGCAGTCCACCAGGCTCCGCCGTCCCTGGGATTCTGCAGGCAAGAACACTGGAGTTGGTTGCCATTTACTGTCCTTCAAGTCAGCAGGACCACTGACTAGTTATCTTATCTCTTCTAGGCCTCAGTTTCCTCCACCGTAAATTCAGAGGGTGGGAGTGGATGATCTAAATAGCCCTTTCCGGCCCTTAAAAAGTCCCATGACTACATCATGACTCAAATACTATTCAAGGTTCAGCTTTCACGAGTGATACCAGTTTTAAGTTCAATGAACGTCTCCCTTTTTTACGTTACCTTTTGCTAAGATTTTGTTGAGTAAGTCCAAATAGCACTCTAATTACAAAATAAGAGGATAAAAAAATGAGTTTTCGAGTTGAAAGCTTTAAGTTTTATAAGAATTATAAATTATATTTTAGATGTTTATATAGTAGATGCTATACTACTAGCAAAACAAAAATCCCATCAGCTTGAATTTTAAAATATTATAATCACAATCTTCATTGTCAACTTTCTACCCCGTTAAAACGTGATTTCCCATTACAGTAACACACAACTGCTCATCTTCACTCCCAACAAGAGCTGCAGGGCAAAAATGTTGTTGTGAACTAGTAAGAGGGAGCAAGCGAAGAGGAAGCAAACGGTCAGCTTAAACTCAGCAAGGACAGTCTTTTCTCCAAAAGCTATCGGTGTTTTCAGAAGAAAAACTAGGATGGCTAGATTCAATGGGAGTTGTTTTAAATAATATTCATGGCGCTGACAGTCAGTGTTAGGATTAGACACACCGAGATATCCGAAAAAGAGAAGAGGACAAACTTCCTGGATTTTCTTTCCCTCTGTAAGAGAAAGAGATTTCCTCTTGCTGACGATGGGAAAGGCCCCTTTAACAGTTTTTCTCTTCGCGGTGGCTGCTGCCAGATTAGGTGGGGCTCCCTCCGCTGCCTTCCTCCTGCCACTTCCCGCAACAAATGGAGCAAACCAGCCCTGTTTCAGGCAAACTTTTCCCCTGTCAGGCTCGAGCCCGCAAGGCGCCGGGGAGTGGTTTCCCCCGAAAGCTCTCCGCCCCTGCTCGGGACTGGGGGAAGCTGAGTCTCCGCAAAAGACAACTTTCTGGTTTCCGATCTAACTTCCACTCACACCCGGGAAGGAACCGAGGCGGCCGGCAAGGGGGCTCCGGGGCGGGGAGATGAGTCTTCCGGCGAGGGTCGGCGGGCAGCTGAGAGGCAGCGGCGGCCGCGGCCAGAAAAGAGCAGACGGGTGGGGGGGTCCTCGGGCTCTCACTTCCTCCGCCATATTTCAGACATTTGACCCCTTCCGCAAAGCGCGCTGTTCCCCCGCGGCGGCGGCTCGTCCCCGCCGGCCTGGGAGGCAGCGCGCTCGCCGCACCGGCGCCGGGCCCCAGCACCACCTGCCGCGCTGCGAGGCCGCCGTCGCCGCCGCCGCCCTGGCCCCCTGACCGTCGCGCGCGCCCCGCCCGGCCCGCGCCGCACCCCATCAGCTCCCTTCAGCAGGCGCCCGGCCCCCGCCCCGCGCAGCCGCCGCCGCCGCTCCCCGCAGTGGCCACGCACGCACTCTGCCAACCTCTCGCGCTGTCACCGGGTGCCCGCAGCCAGCGTCGCCTCACGCTCCCTCCGGGTCGCTGCTCCCGGCGCCACGGCGGTCCTGCCGCTACCGCTACTGCTACTGCTGCTGCTGCTGCTGCTGCCGCCGCCGCCGCCGCTCCGGCTGGTTTACACGCCTGACTCTGGGCGAGGTTTGGCGGTGTCGCCTTGACGTCAGGCGTTCAGCCTCGCTCTCGCTTCCGTCCGCGGGCGGGGCGCGCGGGTGCGCGGCCCGGGAAGGGGCGGCACCGAAGGGCGGGGCGAGAGAGTCGAGGGGCGGGGCCACTCGTGCCGCCGCCAGACCCCTTTCGCAGCGTTTCCTACTCGGTGTTTCTCTTCCTCCTCCACCTCGCCCCTTCGGCCTCGCGTTGACTTCTGAGACCTTAGTGGTTTTACACTGGTGCCAAGGGCTTAGAAACCGTCCGAAACTCAAAAGATGCCTTTAGTGCAAACTGTAGTTTAATCACCGACGCCACCAAACAGTTGGTGCTCGCGTATTCCTTTGTGTTGGGGAAAGTGGCCGGGGAAGTAACAGCGCTGTTTCCACACCTAGAGCTCCCGTGAAGGTGCCTAGGCCAGGCACAGTATTTTTCATTCTTGAAATGGTTTCTCCTGAAAGGTCGGGTGTCTTTATTACAACTCTTTCCAAACTACCCCGTCAAACTCAGTTAATCAATACATAATCCCAAACAACTTTGTACCTAAATCAACTATATGAGTGAAATAAAGCGTATATTTAAATGCATGCCTCGAGCACTCTAAAAGAATTACCCCTAGGGGTCTTTATGATGTGACTACTGGGCAACAGAAAGCACTTTCTGTTCCAAAATGCCTCGTTTCAAAAAGGGTGGGGACTTGACAGTGGAATTTACCACTATTAGAGAAAAGACTGAAATACAACTACCCTTTATACAGATGCTAGCTTTTATGAAATTGAGTTTTGGTGGACAAAAGTATTCAAACAGCAAAGTGCAGGGAAAATTTGGGATTGGGAGGTCATTAAAGATTTATTTTTGCTTAGTCCATAGTTTAACTGGACCCTGTTATAAAGCATTCTTGAAATAAATTTTTATGAATTTTTATAAATTTGGAAGATTAGCGAAAATATGATCACTTTTACTCTTTTTAAGACTAGTAATTGAAAACTAAGTTAAAGGAATAGATAAGAATGAACTATAATTATCCTTAGTTTTTTTGTATGTAAGTGCTTTCTAGATTTTTCATGATTTAGGTTGATTGAATATGTTACGTATTTTGGTTGTGTCCTTAGAAAATCCTTTTAAAATGGAGATTTCAAAGGCAAGTGTCAGAGCAGTCTGTAGGAATTATTGTAAATCCTGAATGAATGAATCTCCAATAAACTTAAATTTATTGACCTTTCAATTATTGCATAAAACTTTGAAAAGTCTGAAAGCCTGAAACTGAGTTCATGGAAGCAATGTTACTTGGCTATACTGTTTTTTCCTTTCTCTCTCTCTTTTTAAAAAACTCTTTTGACCTTTGGGCAATTGATTTTCTTTTATCCCCAGAAAGAGTAGGTTTTAGGAGATGGGAGCTAGAATTATTTCGAGTTTGAGAGAATATGTAAAATAGTTTAATTAAAACATATTTGTAAGAAAAGAAAAACATTTGTTTTCTTCTGTAGGACTGGAAATAGTTCTGCTCGTGTTAGGCTGTTATCTCTATGCGGAGAACGCCAGACTGGACATCTTTTAAGCGTGCCTGTATGCTCAGCCACTTCAGTGGTGTCCGACTCTTTGCAGCCCCATGGACTGTAGTCCACTAGGCTCCTCTGTCCATGGGATTTTCCAGGCAAAGGTCTTTTAAGCACTGAATTCATTTTGGGGTTTGAGTTCTTGAAAGCTCGTGTCACCTTAGAAACTTCACCACGATATTCCACTGGCAACTTCAACAGGTCACATGTGCAAACTGATCTCATCATCTTTGTCACCAAACCAGTTTCTTCTCCTTTGTTAATTATATCATCTTTTAAATTACCCTAAATTGTCTAATTTAAATTATACTAAATTATCAGTCTGAAATCCTGATACTCCTTTTTCTGCCTTTCCTGAAGCCATCAGTCAACTGGCAGGTCTATCAGACAGTAATTCATTTCTCCTGAGACTGAGCTGTTTGGCTTGGCATTTCTTCTCAACTCTTGGACTCTGGGAGCACCTTCTTACCTTGCCTGTGGCCTCCTGTCTATTCCTACTGTCATCCATTCTACACATTGTTGCCAGATATTACCTTAAAGCTTACTAAGCAAGCCACTCTCTTCCTAAGAGAGTATTCAGTTACTCCCCTGTTCTACTAAAATTAAAATCCTTGTATCTTATTTTTCCCTTCCACTTAAAAATGGCTTACAGTCAGAGTAGACGTCTCATCTTGCCCAGACATAGTGCTTCCCCACCTCTCCGGTGTGCAGAGGTGATTTCCTCTGCCTGGAATGCCCCTTCCTACCTCTGCCCTTCATTCAAGGTCCATTTACTTTCTCCAAGGAAGAGCATCTTTTCTGATAGTTCCAATTTAATGTGGTCTCTTCTCTACAGAATCCCTGTAACACTACTGCTCCCTTTTTTTGTCACTTATTTTCTACCTTCCTGCTAGGGCAGTGGCTTGTAAACTTTTTATATAAAGCCAGATAGAAAATATTTAAGTTTTTGTGGGTCAGATTTACAGCTACTCAACTCTGCCTTTGTTGTGCAAACAGCCATAGGATACAGAAAGAATGAATACGACTATTTCTAATAAAACTTTATTTATGGATACTAATTTGAATTTCATATAATTCAAATATTTTTCTTTTTAAAAGAGTCATTAAACATGTGAAAATTATTCTTAGCTCATGGCTGTAACAAAAACAGACGGTGGGCTGCCATTGTTTGCCTGGCTGTACTCAGGGCCAGCTTTGCGAGCATGTGATAGGGCTCTGTGCTTAGAAAGTCCCCATAATTGTTTCAGTGAGCTCTGATGTCACCATCTTGAAATTTTTAATGATATTTGAACAAAGAGGTCTGCATTGTCATTTTGCACTAGGTCCCTGAAATCATCTAGTGGGTCCTATTGGTACTAGGAGATCAAGTCTATAAGATAAGGATATATATTTCTCATGTTTGGCATTTTCCTCTAATAGGCAGTGATGGATTTTTGATTCCTTAAGTACTGTGAAATAGTGGAGAACACCAGAGTCAGAGTTCAGCTCCACCCCTTACTAGCTGTATGTGATGGTGGTGCTCAATCATTCAGTCATGTCTGAATCTTTGTGATGCTATGGACTATATGGCCCCCAGGCTCCTCTATCCATGGAATTTTCCAGGCAAGAATACTGGAGTGGGTTGCCATTTCCTGCTCCAGGGGATCTTCCTAACCCAGGGATTGAACCACATCTCTTGCATCTCTTGCTATGGCAGGTAATTCTTTACCACTGTGCCATCTGGGAAGCCAATTAGCTGCATAGTCTTGAGCAAATTCCTTAATTCTATCAAGGCATAGTTTTCTCATCTGCAACATGGGGATATATAACCTCTGCCTTACAAAACTGTTGTAAGATAGAAAAAAATAACCATATCTTAGCTCCTGGGATTAGATGAAGAACCTCAAAATTAGTTTTCCCCTTTTTAGGGGAAGTGAATTAATAGTGTGCTCACTCATAATTCTTGCTGTATTTAACCTGATATTATATTTCTGATTTTCTATGTACTTGCTCTCTTAAATGTTGTACTTCAAATACCATTTATACCTCATTAGTTTCATTTCAACGGTCCACATAAGTAAAGGTCTCATTGCAAATGCAAAATTAGATTTTAAAGAACCTTCACATTTACAACTTTCCTAATTAACAATTAATGATTATTCACATTAACAAGAGTCATGCTGTTTAACTTCCAATTAAGCATGGTTATCAGTAGCATTGAGAATCATTAATGTTAAATATTATTATATTATTTCATTCACAAATGGATAATATTAAAATCTGATCCAAGACACTTTGTTACAAGTTTTTCTATTGTGTAAGTGTGTATGTGTGTGTGTGTGTAATATATGATTATATAAATGTAGTTCTGTTTCTTTGCAACACCCTGCATAGCTGGGGTTGGAGGTTGAGAGGGATAAGAAGGCTGTTTGTTGATACAACAGAGGAAAAACAATGACTTAAATCCCAGGTTAATTTTGTTCTGTTTTCTTGATTCATGATTGTGTTTCAAATTCTAGCATTTAATCATGTGAGAGAACAGGCAAGCATTCCATTGCTATTATAGGAAAACAACTTAGGACTCATACTCTCCTAGGTTAGTTTGTGTTTCTCTAAGATTTCTGATTTGGGGAAACCTCATGCTTATATATTGGAGAAGGCAATGGCAACCCACTCCAGTATTCTTGCCTGGAAAATCCCATGGACGTAGGAGCCTGGTAGGCTGCAGTCCATGGGGTGGCTAAGAGTCAGACACGACTGAGCAACTTCACTTTCACTTTTCACCTTCATGCATTGGAGAAGGAAATGGCAACCCACTCCCAGTGTTCTTGCCTGGAGAATCCCAGGGATGAGGGAGCCTGGTGGGCTGCCATCTATGGAGTCACACAGAGTCGGACACGACTGAAGCGACTTAGCAGCAGCAGTAGCAGCATACTTATATATAAGAAGAAGGAGGTAGTTTGGCATGGTTTCTACTCTAATAGCTATAACTGCTTATTTGTCTCAAGATATGTTTCAAATTCTGTCTGTACTCTATTTCAGTAATTGTAGGCTCGACCACCAGGTCTGCCTACATCACGTCAAATAACTCTTAACAGTTCTATAATTTTGTCATTGATAATGTCTATACTGTAAGGAACAGATTATACAAAAATTTTTCCCCCTTTCTTAAGCTATAGCTGAGAAGAACCATACAAATGAAAATGACATTCCCAGAGCCACCATGTAAATGAATGTTGAAGCAGAAAACCACAGGAAGAACCAGCTTCACAAAATTCTCCCTGTTGTGAAACTTTCAAAAGAAATTAAGAAAATCTTCAAAAACCACATAAAAGTACTTTCAGAATCTGGGCTTTCTCCAAATCAAACATCTAATAAAAGTATGCCAAAGATGCCCAAAAGTTAGGTGTCCTCTCAGACTATCATTATGACAGTCCGGGCTTCTATTCTCAATCATTCCCAAGTCCGGTGTATGAATCACATGCTTAAGTAATGATGACCAATTCCAGGAGGTTGGTTTGAATAATCCATTATACAGATGAGAAGGCCAAAGCTTAGAAAGGCTAAGTGACCAAGGCTATATGCAAAAATGTGGGTAAAGTTGAAATGTATATCTTAGTTTGCCTACCTTCATTTGGCATCATGCTGCTGCTGCTGCTAAGTCGCTTCAGTCATGTCCGACTCTGTGTGACCCCATAGACAGCAGCCCACCAGGCTCCGCCGTCCCTGGGATTCTCCAGGCAAGAATACTGGAGTGGGGTTTGGCACCATACTGCCCTGTTATTCCTTTATTAAGGCTGTTCTTTCAGCCAGAAAATCTCTTCTGTCTCTTTTGTAATTTTCTAAATCTTAGTCATCGTTCAAGACCTTGTGGTTTCTTGCTTCTTTGAATTTCCTTAATAATTATTGTTTTTAACACTCATTTGGTACTTATCAAACATTGCCTTACTTAAATTGCTTTTGTCTTCTCTCCGTCCTGAGATCTTTGAGAACCCAAACATATCTTACACTTCTTTGTACTTACCAAACTGCTTGGCATCACATATTAGAAATAAAAATGTAGCTTGAGGGGACATCTTGCCAATCTTGGTTGGATTCTCCAAGGTGATCGAAGTGGATTTGTGACCTCTGGCAGTTATTTAACCTTTCAGAGTTTCTTACTAGTAATCTTTAAAATGTACATAAAAGTATTTAAAATATAGTTTTGATATTNTAGCAGCATACTTATATATAAGAAGAAGGAGGTAGTTTGGCATGGTTTCTACTCTAATAGCTATAACTGCTTATTTGTCTCAAGATATGTTTCAAATTCTGTCTGTACTCTATTTCAGTAATTGTAGGCTCGACCACCAGGTCTGCCTACATCACGTCAAATAACTCTTAACAGTTCTATAATTTTGTCATTGATAATGTCTATACTGTAAGGAACAGATTATACAAAAATTTTTCCCCCTTTCTTAAGCTATAGCTGAGAAGAACCATACAAATGAAAATGACATTCCCAGAGCCACCATGTAAATGAATGTTGAAGCAGAAAACCACAGGAAGAACCAGCTTCACAAAATTCTCCCTGTTGTGAAACTTTCAAAAGAAATTAAGAAAATCTTCAAAAACCACATAAAAGTACTTTCAGAATCTGGGCTTTCTCCAAATCAAACATCTAATAAAAGTATGCCAAAGATGCCCAAAAGTTAGGTGTCCTCTCAGACTATCATTATGACAGTCCGGGCTTCTATTCTCAATCATTCCCAAGTCCGGTGTATGAATCACATGCTTAAGTAATGATGACCAATTCCAGGAGGTTGGTTTGAATAATCCATTATACAGATGAGAAGGCCAAAGCTTAGAAAGGCTAAGTGACCAAGGCTATATGCAAAAATGTGGGTAAAGTTGAAATGTATATCTTAGTTTGCCTACCTTCATTTGGCATCATGCTGCTGCTGCTGCTAAGTCGCTTCAGTCATGTCCGACTCTGTGTGACCCCATAGACAGCAGCCCACCAGGCTCCGCCGTCCCTGGGATTCTCCAGGCAAGAATACTGGAGTGGGGTTTGGCACCATACTGCCCTGTTATTCCTTTATTAAGGCTGTTCTTTCAGCCAGAAAATCTCTTCTGTCTCTTTTGTAATTTTCTAAATCTTAGTCATCGTTCAAGACCTTGTGGTTTCTTGCTTCTTTGAATTTCCTTAATAATTATTGTTTTTAACACTCATTTGGTACTTATCAAACATTGCCTTACTTAAATTGCTTTTGTCTTCTCTCCGTCCTGAGATCTTTGAGAACCCAAACATATCTTACACTTCTTTGTACTTACCAAACTGCTTGGCATCACATATTAGAAATAAAAATGTAGCTTGAGGGGACATCTTGCCAATCTTGGTTGGATTCTCCAAGGTGATCGAAGTGGATTTGTGACCTCTGGCAGTTATTTAACCTTTCAGAGTTTCTTACTAGTAATCTTTAAAATGTACATAAAAGTATTTAAAATATAGTTTTGATATTTTAAAATAAGGGATCCTGTATAAAAATGGAAGTAATATATAGAGTAACAATTAAGTGGATTGGTGCTGGAATCAGATTACAAGTTCAAATGGAGTTTCCATTCATCTTAGGGAACTTAGTTCTGTTTCCTGTTTTCTCATTTGTAAAAGGAGTACGCCAATAGAACCTATGTTATGGTTTTATTGTGAGGATTAAAAGAGTTAACAATGCAAATAGAATAGTACCCACCACAAACTAAGCACTCTATAAATGTTGGCTACGTCATCATGAAAAGATTCTCAATAAATGTTGGTTCATACTGCATCCCCTGGCACAATAAAACTTTGTACAAACATAGTAAGAGTTCAACAAATGCTTGTTAAACTTTCCTTTTGCTTTTTTTATGACAGTCGGACATGACTTAGTGACTGAACAATGTGACAGTCCTCAGTGAAGGATTGGTTGTGTTCTAAACTTTCTTCGCGTCAACAGTTTGTAACTTGAAAATATTTATGGAATGGAAACAATGCTATAAAGTTTATAGTGTGGCTACCTTAAAATATGACTTGATTATTAGGAAAGGTGAAAATAAAAGGCTGTTTTAATCCATTGACACTGAAAAACACAGTTCCAAAAGTACTATTTCAACTGCTACTAATCAGCATTTATAACACTTTTCCCTTAATTTTCATGGCACCTTATTCTCATGGTTTTTTCTCTCCAGCTTTCTTATCTTCCCCTTTCTACTGCTATCCGTTCTTCCTCCTGACCTTTAAGGGTTGAAGTCCCCAGGGCTTGATCCCGGGCCCTTTTCTTCTTGGATACTTTCTTCTGGGCACTTCTAGTCTTTCCTATGGCTTTGTGGCTCATAGGTCTATATCTACAGTTCAAACTTCTTTGCTGAGCTCCACATGCATAAAACCAATTGCCTCCAGGAAACCTTTCCTTGGCTGACCTCCTCAAACATTCTCTTCCTCCAGGAATCCTCCTATCAACAAATGGTATCAGCTCCCTACAACTGAGACCTATCACTTCCCTTTGCCTTACTCCACATATCAAATTCTTCACCAAGTCCTGTTGATTTTACAGTTGACCCTTGGAGTTTAGAGCCACTGACCCTCCACTCAGTCCAAAATCAGAGTATAATTTGTAGTTGGATCTCCTTATGAGTTGGGAGGGTCCTCTAGATCCTCAGTTCCTCATGGGCAGATTCACCCAACCTTAGGTATTATAGACCTGTAGTTTTTACTCTTGGAAAAATATCTATATATAAGTGGCTCAGCACAGTTCAAACCCATGTTGTTCAAGAATCAGCTGTACTTCCTAAACCACTAAAATATGACCACTTTTCTCCATTTTCATTGTCTGGTTCAGTTATGTACTTTTGCCCTTCCATCCATTCACTAAAAGTGGTCTTAATTTTTTAAGAAAACTTTTTATAATGGAAAATTTCAGTTACACATAGAAGAATTAATGAGCCTCCATGTATACATCCTTCAGTTCCAACATTTATCCTAATTTTTGCCACTCTTGTTTCATCTGTCCCCTCTTTTTTTTTTTTTTCTGGTTGGAGTAGTTTAAGGAAAATCCTATAAATAATTTAGTATGTATTTCCCACAGATAGGAACATTTAAAAAATATAACCACAATCTCATTATCATACCTAATAAACTTTTAAAAGATTCCTTAACAAAATATGATCTCCAGGCCAAATTTAAAATTTTCTGATTGTATTGAGGATAGCTCCTTACTGTTGATTTGTTCCTTTTGTCATCCAAGCAAGTTCAAACACAATATTTAATTGAATATTATCTTAAATATTATCTTAAATCTCTTTCAGTCTCTAATAGCTCTCTTCCTTTTGTTGAGTGGATAACCATTTGTGTTTTTCTTTTGTGTGTGCCTTTTTTTTTCATCTTTCAACTTCTGCATAAATAATATGACTTTTGGTGGATAACTGTGGCAAAATCCTATAGCTTTAGAAAAAAATCCTATAGCTTTGATATCACACATATTTATCTATAAGTGCTAGACTGAGAAATAAGGATCTTCCTTTCACATATTTACATTATGTCAAAAAATATGGAAGATGGATCAAAAACTAGTTATTTATCTCAAAATCCAGATGAGTGAATATACTGCATACTAGAACTTATCTCATTTGCTCCTTTAAAAAATCCTTTGAGTTGGATATTTTTATCCCTGTCTTCAAGGTTAAGAAACAGATTGAGAGAGGCTAAGTAAAAAATATGGGACTATGGCGTCAGTCTGAAACAGGGTCAGACTCTTTCCCAGACTATGGCGTCAGTCTGAAACAGCTCCAGACTCTTTCCCAGCGGCTCATGGTCTCTCCATCCAGCCACACTGCTATAGTAATAAAGCAATGAAAGGTGGTTTCAATAGGGAAAAATTATCAAAAGAAAATTCTGGTAGATCCTTCACCCAGCTTTAAAAAAAAAAAAAAGAATCCGAGTCCTACTTGAGTGTATAGCGGGGGAGTAGATTATTTTGATATAAGGTGAATGTATATGAGAAAGTAACTACTCAGTGTAATTCCAATGAAAATTGGTAAAAGTCTGATAAAAGTTGAACAGTGACAGAAACAGCCTCCTAAGGACATTTATCTCTCAGTGCCCTCCTGCTCTAGCTGATTCTGTCCATTTCTTTTTCTTTTTAAATTATATCCTTTTGCCTTTTTAAGATGGACTTTAACATCATTAATATGCTTATACATTTCCTTCCTGCTTTTCTGTAGACCTCAGAACCATAGCTTCTTTTCACTAGGATCCCTTGCCCCTCCTGTCTCTAAATTCTTCAGTGGCTTGTCATGTCCTTAATGCCTAAGAAGGCATGTCAAAGGGCTGTGTTAGCCAAGGGAGAGGAATTATGTTTAAAATGTATTTGGCTTGAAAAATTCTGTTGTTTCACCAGTGTGCCTGCATGTTCCTGCATTTACTCCAGCTGTGAGCTAGCCTGGCCTCCTCCTGCTGTTCTCCATGCTACTAGCTTAAGATGACACAAGAATCGCCCTGAAAAATCACACATTTATAATTCATGAATAGAGACATCCACAAACAACAAACAAAAAGCAAAGAATAACTGACCAATAGCCAAGAGAAGGAAAGTATTTACAATGTTTTGGTTAATGGGTATATTTCCCAAAGAACTGAAGTGTCAGGGAGAATAGATTATTTTGTTTTTAGAAGCATTGCTCACCATAGCCAAAAGGTGGAAGCAACCCTAATGTCCACTGACATATAGATGGAGAAACAAAATGTGGTGTATACATACAATGGAATATTATTCAGCCTTAAAGGAAATTCTGAAACATGTTATATCATAGTTATATCATGTTATATCATAATACTGAAGACAGTATTATGCAAAGGGAAATAAACCGGCCACCAAAAGACAAATTTGCATGAGTCCACTTATATGAGGTACCTAGAGTAGTCAAATTCATAGGGATAGAAAGTAAAATGGTGATTGTCAGGGGCTGGGGGTAATGAGGAGTAATGGCACCCCACTCCAGTACTCTTGCCTGGAAACTCCCATGGACGGAGGAGCCTGGTAGGCTGCAGTACATGGGGTCGCTGAGAGTCGGACAAGACTAAGTGACTTCGCTTTCACTTTTCACTTTCATGCATTGGAGAAGGAAATGGCAACCCACTCCAGTGTTCTTGCCTGGAGAATCCCAGGGACGGCGGAGCCTGGTGGGCTGCTGTCTATAGGGTTACACAGAGTCAGACACAACTGAAGCGACTTAGCAGTAGCAGTGTTTAATGGATACAGAGTTTTAATTTGGGAAGATGAAATTGTTCTGGAGATGGATGGTGGTGAAGGGTGCAGAGCAATGTAAAGGTACGTAATGCCATGAAACTGCACACATAAAGGTGGTTAAACTGGTAGATTTTAGGTTACCCAAATTTTACTTTGATTAAAAAAAAACTGTTAAGAAACTGGACTCTGGATCAGAAAACCTGTGTTCAAATTATGACTCCTTCACTTCACTTAGCTTTGAAAATCCACACTATTTGTACATCCTGAGTTTGAGTTGCTTCACCTAAAATCTGGATTAAGAGTACATACTTAAATGTATGATGGGGAGAGCAACAATTCCCAACTAAACCTGTTTCCTCTCTAAACAAAAAAGCAAAAGGCTTGTGAGAATTAAATATGTCTCTCTAATATCATTTATATTAATATGTTGCTTTGCACATAGCACTCAATCAATGTTAGAAACTGTAATTTTATGACCATTTATTTACATTTAGCTCACTTTTAAAGATTCTACTACTTCATCGTTCAGTCATGTCAAACTCTTTGTGACCCAATGGACTATACAGTCCATGGAATTCTCCAGGCCAGAATACTGGAGTCGGTAGCCTTTCCCTTCTCCAGGGGATCTTCCCAAACCCAGGGATCAAACCAAGGTCTCCCACATTGCAGGCGGATTCTTTACCAGCTGAGCCACAAGGAAAGCCCAAGTTAGATGGGTAGATTTTCCTATGGGTTTTGGAAACTTACTCCAGATTTAGATCTCTTAATTATGTGGATCCAGGAAGGTGATTCAGGATCTAGATCAGCTGCGAAGGTAGCTGATCCAGAGATACTGACAAACAGCATGACATTTTGATGAGTTTGCAAAGTTTGGTGGAAAAAACAAAAGTTTTGGAATCATGTTAAAAGTATCCCTTTACGGTTGTTGGCTCAGAGGGTAAAGCGTCTGCCTACAATGCAGGAAGACCCGGGTTCGATCCCTGGGTCGGGAAGATCCCCCAGAGAAAGAAATGGCAACTCACTCCAGGATTCTTGCCTGGAGAATCCTATGGACAGAGGAGCCTGGTGGGCTACAGTCCATGGGGTCGCAAAGAGTCGGACATGACTGAGCGACTTCACTTTCAATGTTGGGGAAATGAAAATTTCACTTTCAATGTTTGGGAAATGAAATTTTCAGCCACTTTCTCTCAGCAAGGAAATAAGTAGCAAGGAAAATAATGTTGATTTTTGAATAATCTGAAACTTGAGAGAGTTTTTCAATAGTTTCATGGCATTTGCTGCATAATCCAAGAGATACTCTCCAAGTTGCAACCATGGGAAAATTTCCTCCAGCCTGGATCATGGCTCTCTGGAAAGCTGGCACTGAGGATATATCTGCTAACTTGAATAATTACAGAACTATAATTGTGAAATGTCTCAATTTTACAGTCAGAATGATGATATCTTTGTGAATCATTTTTCATCTATGTGCATGTGTGTGTATAGAATAAACAGTAGAAAAAGCTGTGAAGTTGCTGCTTTTGGAAAAGGGTAAACCTGAATAATACAAAGGAGAAAGCATGCCATGTTTTTTGCAAACAAATCCTCAGCCCTTCAATGTGACCACTGTCATTGCATTTTTAAATTTTTTTTAAAGTTTATTTATTAAAAAACTTTTTTTTGGCAATCACTGCATTTTAAAGATGAGGAAACAGGTTCGGAACTTGCCTGTGTGAGCAGTGAACTGGAATTTAAATGTAGATTGGCTCCAATGCTGTGTTCTTTCTCTCAAACCACACTCTCCAAGCCAGAACTTCTTGCCGCTTGTTACTGTCATTGGAGTTAGCGTGACTAATGGAGCTGCTCAGGTTCTGAAATCATCTTCTGGAGACGACCACGGTCCCTGGATGATTGTGAGGGTGGCTCTGCTTGCCAGCCCACCTTCTGCTAAGGTGGGAAGCTGCCACTCAGAGGAAGTGAACCAGAGGGCCCAATAAAGCCCCTCTCGCCCTGAAATATTTCTTCACCTCCTTCTTGACCTGAAAGAGCCACCATTAAAGCCACTCAGTTTGGAAAACAAAAGGGCACTTGTCTTCAGAAAGCCCTAGTTAGAGTATATACCTGGGAGTCAGAAGCAGACACTTCCAGTGCTTGGTCGCTCTCATTGGCACAGTTTATGACGTAAACTTGCTGTCTCCTGGAAAGCCTAGAAAGACTACTTCTGGGAAAACACACTTGATAAGCAAGTGTCACCGGTGCTCCAGGAGCCCAGCAGGTCTGGGTAGGGATCCTGAAACCCACATAGTGATGGGGCTGACTGTAGACCCTGGGACAGTGCGGGCCTCAGTCACGGCTGCCTGGGATAATGCTGGTCTGTTGGTTGCAAGTAGCAGGTACCAGCCTGAGGTACCTTAAGCAGAAAGGGAGCAGATTAGAAGAATAGGGAGGTATCTCAGGGAATCCTAGAATTAAGGGGCAACCAAGTCTCAGGAAATTCCCTTGTGGCTCAGATAGTAAAGAATCTTGCTGTAATTCAGGAGACCCAGGTTCAATTCCTGGGTTGGGAAGATCTCCTGGAGGAGGGCATGGCAACCCACTCCAGTATCCTTGCCTGGAAAATCTCATGGACAGAGGAGCCTGGTACATGGGGTTGCAAAGAGTCGGACACGACTTAGCAGCTAAACCACTACAGACCTCAGGAAAAGAGGAACCAAGGAAGGTTCTGAGATGACAGTGGTAGTTGGTAGATATCCCAGCCTATAGTAGTCAGCAACTTTACTTAGCTCCTGATTCCAGTATATCTGAAGCCTCCAGTTAGAGTGAGAATACTGTGTTCAGCCTAGGTGATTGTTCACAGTTGACTTGATCAGCAATGGCTGTGGGGGCAGGGAGGGGCAGGGATCCATACAGTGACAAGTTCACACAACAGAAACAGGAACCCTCCCCGTGGGCAGTTTCCAGAGAAGAGGGGCTGGGCTAACACTGTATTAGAGAACTACCACATATTCCTACAGACGCAGATCTTATTTGGGGAGTCATTCTGTGTAGGGAGTTGCTTAGATAGAATAGCGTGAGGTGGTCAAGAGCGCTGGCTCTGGAGCTGTATTGCCTGAACTTGAATACCAGTACCATCACTTCCTGGGCAACTCGCTTAAGTATTCTATGTGTCTGTTTGCGTTTCTCTAGAGTGATGATAGTAATTGTATTTACTACATGAGAACATTAGGATTAAATGAGCTAATGCCAGCAAAGAGCTTAAAACAGTGCCTGGCACACAGTAAGCCCTGGATAAATCACTGTTATTATCCGGCTTTTGAGGCATCATAATATTCACTGAAATTATCAAATGGACTCTCTTCACTTTGAAAATACCCAGTGGGGCTCGTTTAATATGTAACTTTAAGAAAGAAAGAGGAACACAATCAGATAAACACTTCATTATGAAATACCTATTTGGCTGAAATACCTATTTGGGGACTCAGGCATAAATACAGATGCAACAATATCAGATATCAAGAAAAGAAGTAAAACAAAGAAAATAAAATCAATAAAAGAAAAAATATGGATGAAACATCAAAAGCACAATCCACAAAGAAAAGAATAAATTGGGCTTCATCAAAATTAAAAACTTAGGCTCTTTAAAAGGTGCCATTAACTGATTCATGATGTTCGACAGAAACTGACACAATTCTGTAAAGCGATTATCCTTCAATTAAGAAGTAAATAAATTAAAAAAAGAAAAAATAGAAAGTAGGCTAAAATGGTAAAAAAAAAAAAAGTGCCATTAAAAGAATGGACAAGCCAAATACTTCTAAAAATATTTGTAACTCATATATCTAATGAAGAACTTGAGTCCAGAAGAAACGCGCACTTAAAATTCGATAATAATAATAATAAGACAAACTGACTAATTGAAAAATGGGCAGAAGATTTGAAAGGTATTTCACCAGAAGCTATCTGAATGGCTAATAAACACATGAAAAGATGCTTGACATCCTTTTTTTGAGAAATGCAGATTAAAAATCACAGTAAGATACCAATATTAAACTCTTTGGAATGACGGTGATGAAGAGTGACTTTATCAAGTATAGGAGGTGTGGGGAAACTGGAATGCATTCACAGTACTGGTGAGAATATAAAACAATACATCCACTTTGGCAAATAGTTCGGCAATGTCTTAAATAGTAAAACATAAATTTAGCATATAAACCAGCCATTCCTTTCCTAGGTACATGCCTAAGAGAAATAAATAACGTGTGTTCACAGAAAGACTTGTCTAGAAATGCTCACACAATCATTGTTCATAATAGCTAAAAAATGGATCAGATGGCACTAGTGGTAAAGAACTTGCCTGCCAATGCAGGAGACATAAGTGATGCAGGTTCAATCCCTGGATCGGGAAGATCCCCTGGAGAAGGAAATGGCAACCCACTCCAGAACTCTTGCCTGGAGAAGTCTATGGACAGAGGAGCCTGGTGGGCTACAGTCCAAAGAGTCGAACATGACTAAAGTGACTTAGCATGCTCACACGCATTGGGTCTTGGCAAAATATGGATACAATCTGAATGTCCACTGACTGGTTAAATTGAATGTGGTATTATTATGCAATATTATTTAGCAATAAGAAGAAACATATTATTGATATATGTACAACATAGGTGAATCTCAAAACCACCATGCAAAGTGAAAGAAGAAAGACACAAAAGATTATGTATTGCATGATCCTATTTATGTAAAATTTCTGGAAATGGTAAAGCTACAGAGACATTTAAAAAAAATTTTTTTATTATTATTTTTTTCCTTCTCAGGTGTACATGAGTTCCCAATCTTGAACCACGCCCCCCCACCTCCCACCCCATATCAACTCTCTGGATCATCCCCGTGCACCAGTTCCAAGCATCCTGTATCCTGTATTGAACATAGACTGACGATTTGTTTCTTACATGATAGTATACATGTTTCAGTGCCATTCTCCCAGATCTTTCCACCCTCTCCCTCTCCCTCAAAGTCCAAAAGTCCATTCTATACATCTATGTCTCTTTTGCCGTTTCGCATACAGGGTTATCATGACCGTGTTTCTAAATTCCATATATATGAGTTAGTATACTGTATTGGTGCTTTTCTTTCTGGCTTACTTCACTCTGTATAATTGGCTCCAGTTTCATCCATCTCATATAAATGGAACAGTAATTGCCTGGGCTGGGCATAGAAGTGGGAATTAACTACAAATGGGAATAACAGAAATTTTGAAGGTTATAGAAAATATTCTTAAGCTAGATTGCTGTGGTGGTTGTACAAATGCATGGATTTACCAAAATCATTGAAACATATACTTGTTAAAGGATTAATTTTATGGTATGTAAGTTATATCTCAATAAAGCTTCTCCTCTCTTCTATTCAATCATTTTGACTGAGTTACCAGTAAAACCTATAGATAAAAATAAGAAAGAAGAAATCTCTATTTTAGTCCAGCTTTATTTGCTGAACCTCATTTGGGCTTCATAATGTTTTATGATCAGTCCCATTCCATCCCCTCACTGATCCACCCTAGTGTAGTGAATTTCTCTTATCAGGACTGGTAACTCATGTATAGACAATGGAGTCTAAGCATTGAAACTTTAGGGAGGGAGTCTTTTAAGAACTATATTTACATAGCTCTAGCTATTCCCATTCTTATTTGCTATTGTACAGATTCAGGTATTACTGGGGTATAAGAAATCATTCTCCATGGAAAATGCTGATTTCTAGAGTTGCCTGCAAATTACCCTGAAATTTTTCTGTCTCTTCAATGTGTCATACTGCAGTAAGGGTGACAATACAACATCAAAAAGGCTTCTCCTGATACTAAAAAAAAATTATATCATCTGCTTGATAGCTATTTCCTGTGTCAAACTAAAACTATCAAATGTTTCTGCAGCCATCTGGGGGTTTGTTGTTTATTTCATGCCAATGCCAACATGTTAACACAAAGGACCAGAAGGGAACAACATTCATTCATCCTCCCATCCATCCATCCATCCTCCCCCCATTCATTCATCCTTCCACCCATCATCTACACATTCAATAATGATTTCTTGAGTTCCAGCTGTGTATCATACACTCTGCTACTAAAGTTTCAAAAATGAGTAAGAAAGACCCGGTCTCCACCCTCGCAGAGCTTAAAGTCTTTTTTGGATGTCAGCTAAAGGCCAGCATGAAGACATTTTTCCACTTTCCAGGTTTTCTTGGGCTGGTCTTGGTTCCTTCGTTGGCTGCACAAGTGGTGTTTGTGGTGACTTGGTGACGAGGCAGTACCTCTGATAGTGAATGCAAGGAGACCCCTGTTGCTTGTAATGGTTTTTTATGCATTGGCAGTGGTCACTTTGATGGGCTTTGAAAGGACAGGCTTTGAAGCAGTCTGCTTGTTAATAACAAGTGCAAAAGTCTTAGGGGTGGCCACAAGAGGTCTTTAGGTGGTAGCTGTGGCCTCCAGCACCTCTGCAAATTACATGGAAGTCAAATGAGAGTAAGGATATTTTTAAGTGAAAATATGCCTTCTGTACTTACTTGGAAGTGTATTAGATCTGAAGGTAGTGATGAGAATTATTTATTTCTCAAATATTTCATATTTCCGTGAATATGTAGTCAATCAAGATCACTCTACAACTCTTGCAGCATTTTCAGCTCAGTGGTGTGAGGTAGCTACCCAATGTCATTATATAACATTGTTTTTAGAAAGGGAAATTAAAGACAATCTGTTAAGTTGGGGCTCTCCAGAGAAAAAGTAAGTAATCACTCAGTTAATAACTAGGACCAAGAGGTAGAGTTCCAATGTTTACTCTGGAAGGAAACAATAAGAAAAAAATATAAAAATGGGACAGTCCTTCAGATAATGTTAGTTAAAACCTCATAAGAACATTGTATTTGCTGGATAGCATTTCTGGTCTAAACTGATTCTGTGTATGGTAAAGTCTGAGGCTTCTTGAATGAAATAATTTGCAGAAAGCCATGGAGTCTGATCTAGTTAAATACTCAGTCACATGGAACTGCTATGATAGTTCCTTTTCTCCTGCATCTCTGGAGATTCCCTCTATTGAAAGTACTTCCTTGTGGTCCGTGTGACCAACACATGGCAGACATGCCCACACCCAGAGTACCGATTCCCTATCACAGTCCTCTCCACCACTGAGCCTAGGTATGTCCTTAGCACCCTGACAAGCCCAGCATCCCAGGCCCCACTAACCAACCAGCTGGAATTAACACGTGAGATGAAACCTACTTGTCATCCTTGGACTAGAGAATGAAAACAGTGGCCTTAACTTTAAAAGGTTATAGTAGAATGAAAATGTGTTTCCTGGCAAGGAAGAGATTGCCTTGACCAGGAGTAAGAGCTTCATTTGGAGAGGGAAATGGCAACCCGCACCAGTATTCTTGCTTGGAGAATCTTATGGACAGAGGAGCCTGGCAGGCTACAGTCCACGGTGTTGCAAAGAGTCGGACGCAACCGGGGCAATTTAGCACAAAAGAGCTTCTTTGCTACGAAACTAACTGCTGCTGAAGAATCAGGAAAAGAGAGTTTGAGTGAGGAAGACAACAATGATAGTGGCAAGGTGTGGCAGCGTGAGGGGCAGTCGTGGCCAGGAAGGCAGCACAGACAAGAAGCGTGGGAAATCAGAGAAAAGAGCAGCTTATTTCAGAGTTCCCTGGGGTCATGACGCTCTGGCCCTGTCTCTCCTTAACATTATCCTAAGAAGTCTGGTGGAGAATGACTCAGGATGAGGGCTCTGAACAGTGAGTCACCTGCAACTTCCTGCCCTACCTGGACTTTTGGGAAGGCTTTTACTAAATACTGGTTAGCGAGCCCAGCCCCTTCGACCTTGTGACAACTGACAGCACTGTGCTTTGAGGCAAATCTGAGTAAACGATCTAACCTCCATGTGGCCATCATTCCAGTAAATAAAGCTTTTGTGACCTCAGAGGTGGTGAGGTTTGTGGTTTTACCATGAATGGCCTGAAGTCATGTGAGCACAGCCAGGCAAATCTGGGAACGTCCCTTTAAAGTCCTCTGATAAAGTAACTCAATGATGGGGATAACTTTCTTGGCCCATTTAATAATAGAATGATAAACACCTTAAGGCTATCTTGCAAATTGGCACTTTCTTTTTTAATCAGTTTGTAGCCCTGGGCAAGTCTTTTNTAAATGGAACAGTAATTGCCTGGGCTGGGCATAGAAGTGGGAATTAACTACAAATGGGAATAACAGAAATTTTGAAGGTTATAGAAAATATTCTTAAGCTAGATTGCTGTGGTGGTTGTACAAATGCATGGATTTACCAAAATCATTGAAACATATACTTGTTAAAGGATTAATTTTATGGTATGTAAGTTATATCTCAATAAAGCTTCTCCTCTCTTCTATTCAATCATTTTGACTGAGTTACCAGTAAAACCTATAGATAAAAATAAGAAAGAAGAAATCTCTATTTTAGTCCAGCTTTATTTGCTGAACCTCATTTGGGCTTCATAATGTTTTATGATCAGTCCCATTCCATCCCCTCACTGATCCACCCTAGTGTAGTGAATTTCTCTTATCAGGACTGGTAACTCATGTATAGACAATGGAGTCTAAGCATTGAAACTTTAGGGAGGGAGTCTTTTAAGAACTATATTTACATAGCTCTAGCTATTCCCATTCTTATTTGCTATTGTACAGATTCAGGTATTACTGGGGTATAAGAAATCATTCTCCATGGAAAATGCTGATTTCTAGAGTTGCCTGCAAATTACCCTGAAATTTTTCTGTCTCTTCAATGTGTCATACTGCAGTAAGGGTGACAATACAACATCAAAAAGGCTTCTCCTGATACTAAAAAAAAATTATATCATCTGCTTGATAGCTATTTCCTGTGTCAAACTAAAACTATCAAATGTTTCTGCAGCCATCTGGGGGTTTGTTGTTTATTTCATGCCAATGCCAACATGTTAACACAAAGGACCAGAAGGGAACAACATTCATTCATCCTCCCATCCATCCATCCATCCTCCCCCCATTCATTCATCCTTCCACCCATCATCTACACATTCAATAATGATTTCTTGAGTTCCAGCTGTGTATCATACACTCTGCTACTAAAGTTTCAAAAATGAGTAAGAAAGACCCGGTCTCCACCCTCGCAGAGCTTAAAGTCTTTTTTGGATGTCAGCTAAAGGCCAGCATGAAGACATTTTTCCACTTTCCAGGTTTTCTTGGGCTGGTCTTGGTTCCTTCGTTGGCTGCACAAGTGGTGTTTGTGGTGACTTGGTGACGAGGCAGTACCTCTGATAGTGAATGCAAGGAGACCCCTGTTGCTTGTAATGGTTTTTTATGCATTGGCAGTGGTCACTTTGATTGGCTTTGAAAGGACAGGCTTTGAAGCAGTCTGCTTGTTAATAACAAGTGCAAAAGTCTTAGGGGTGGCCACAAGAGGTCTTTAGGTGGTAGCTGTGGCCTCCAGCACCTCTGCAAATTACATGGAAGTCAAATGAGAGTAAGGATATTTTTAAGTGAAAATATGCCTTCTGTACTTACTTGGAAGTGTATTAGATCTGAAGGTAGTGATGAGAATTATTTATTTCTCAAATATTTCATATTTCCGTGAATATGTAGTCAATCAAGATCACTCTACAACTCTTGCAGCATTTTCAGCTCAGTGGTGTGAGGTAGCTACCCAATGTCATTATATAACATTGTTTTTAGAAAGGGAAATTAAAGACAATCTGTTAAGTTGGGGCTCTCCAGAGAAAAAGTAAGTAATCACTCAGTTAATAACTAGGACCAAGAGGTAGAGTTCCAATGTTTACTCTGGAAGGAAACAATAAGAAAAAAATATAAAAATGGGACAGTCCTTCAGATAATGTTAGTTAAAACCTCATAAGAACATTGTATTTGCTGGATAGCATTTCTGGTCTAAACTGATTCTGTGTATGGTAAAGTCTGAGGCTTCTTGAATGAAATAATTTGCAGAAAGCCATGGAGTCTGATCTAGTTAAATACTCAGTCACATGGAACTGCTATGATAGTTCCTTTTCTCCTGCATCTCTGGAGATTCCCTCTATTGAAAGTACTTCCTTGTGGTCCGTGTGACCAACACATGGCAGACATGCCCACACCCAGAGTACCGATTCCCTATCACAGTCCTCTCCACCACTGAGCCTAGGTATGTCCTTAGCACCCTGACAAGCCCAGCATCCCAGGCCCCACTAACCAACCAGCTGGAATTAACACGTGAGATGAAACCTACTTGTCATCCTTGGACTAGAGAATGAAAACAGTGGCCTTAACTTTAAAAGGTTATAGTAGAATGAAAATGTGTTTCCTGGCAAGGAAGAGATTGCCTTGACCAGGAGTAAGAGCTTCATTTGGAGAGGGAAATGGCAACCCGCACCAGTATTCTTGCTTGGAGAATCTTATGGACAGAGGAGCCTGGCAGGCTACAGTCCACGGTGTTGCAAAGAGTCGGACGCAACCGGGGCAATTTAGCACAAAAGAGCTTCTTTGCTACGAAACTAACTGCTGCTGAAGAATCAGGAAAAGAGAGTTTGAGTGAGGAAGACAACAATGATAGTGGCAAGGTGTGGCAGCGTGAGGGGCAGTCGTGGCCAGGAAGGCAGCACAGACAAGAAGCGTGGGAAATCAGAGAAAAGAGCAGCTTATTTCAGAGTTCCCTGGGGTCATGACGCTCTGGCCCTGTCTCTCCTTAACATTATCCTAAGAAGTCTGGTGGAGAATGACTCAGGATGAGGGCTCTGAACAGTGAGTCACCTGCAACTTCCTGCCCTACCTGGACTTTTGGGAAGGCTTTTACTAAATACTGGTTAGCGAGCCCAGCCCCTTCGACCTTGTGACAACTGACAGCACTGTGCTTTGAGGCAAATCTGAGTAAACGATCTAACCTCCATGTGGCCATCATTCCAGTAAATAAAGCTTTTGTGACCTCAGAGGTGGTGAGGTTTGTGGTTTTACCATGAATGGCCTGAAGTCATGTGAGCACAGCCAGGCAAATCTGGGAACGTCCCTTTAAAGTCCTCTGATAAAGTAACTCAATGATGGGGATAACTTTCTTGGCCCATTTAATAATAGAATGATAAACACCTTAAGGCTATCTTGCAAATTGGCACTTTCTTTTTTAATCAGTTTGTAGCCCTGGGCAAGTCTTTTTATTTTTCATTTTCTTTTTTATAAAGATGATACCTTTCATAAAAAGAAAAGTAATAGCAAAATGCATTGAATATATACTGTCTGCAAGACATGGAGGTTGGTCCTGGGAAGTCATCCAATAAGCAGGGCTTCCCAGTGGTTCAGTGGTAAAGATTTAGGTTGTAAAGGTGTTCAATAAGAGTTGGCACAGGATTTTCTTCTTTTCTATTTTTGATGGTGGAGAAATAAAAGGCTGATTCCACTTGTTCTCTTATGCATTATTCACGGAAGAAAAAAAAAACAGTGCGATGGTAAATAGTTTGAAATGAATACATATGAGGCTGTGGTGTATGTTTTAAAGTGATAAAGTGCTCAACCACAATACATTAATGCTGGGAATGGTAAAACTTCACCGACATAAGCCAGAGGCTGGGAATTCGTAACAAACAGAAACGAACAGAACACAGGTCTGACGTCTTTAAATCAATCTGTCATTAGAACCAGGCTGCCAGTGTGAAAGAAACTTTAACCTTTTATCACGTTTAGACATTTATTCTTCTTTTGACACGAAGCTGAAAGAAGCACTAAGGAATTTTAGAGCAACAAGCTAAAAATAATCTTCTCTAGTCTTTTTTTTTTAACAGTAGGATTCTAACCCAATTAACAAACTGACTTAAAGAAAAATAAATTGTGGTCAGTTTGGTTATTTTTTCCTTCTTCCTGCTATTGAATTTCACTATAATTAGCATTTAAAAAAATCTAACTTTAATCAAGAAAACAAAATTGAGGATGTAGGCTAGAACTTTTATTCTTGATTAATACACCTCTCATCTAATGGAATTCATATTTCTACAATTTTACACACTTTTCCTCCCCCCCGGAACATGAAGAGTAACCCCAAGAGAAGAGACCCATTAGTAAGAATTCACTGTGTACACCTCTTCTTATTTGCCACAAACATGAAGCAAATTGCCATATTTGAAATACATATTTTTGGTCTCATCTCACCTGAAATACATTGAAAACAAACAGAAATGGAAGAAATCATGTCACTGATATTTCATTCAAACTACTTTTCTAAATTAAGAGTTTCAAACGCACTGCATAGCCTAATTGTGGTTGTATCACCATTTCTAATGCATTCAAAGAGTTTAAATAATTTACTGTAAACCACATAGTAACTTAAATAGCAAGGCTGAAACAGAGCCCAGAACTGGTGATTTCTGATGAGAAAGGGCACGTCTGCCCTACTGTATACGATGTCATGTCACAGTGCTTGTCCAACTGTCCACAGCCACAGCCTGCAGACTCCTTTCCCAGTTCCTACTAAGTAGCTGCATTTGACTGCCGATGAAACCTTTATTTCCTCTTCTCATCTACAGCACTAAACTGGTTCCTTTGTCATCAAAGCTACAGAATGTAAATCTGAATTTTAATGTGTGTGATAAATACACAAACAGTTTGTCTCACTAAAAGCATTTCATTTATTTATTTCTTTGTGTGTGTGTTTCATTTAATTTTGCTTTTGAAGTATTTGATGGACGTCATCTTTCAAGTTTGTTTTTGAAATACTCTCCTGTTGATTTGGAGGTCTGTGGCTATATTCTTTTGCCTTTGCTTGAATCTCTTCCCTCCCCCTTCCCTCTTTCTCTTCCTTCCTTCCTTCCTTTTTCTCCCCCCTTGTTTCCTTCCTTCCTTTGTGGGATTTCTATTATTTGATAAAAATCCAGTAACAAAACCTTAGAAATCTAATAAGGTTCTCAGATGCATAAATACTTCCCCTTAAAATGTGACTAACCTTGCTTCACACTGCATTCAAGCTCAAGGGTCAAGTTCAGGCTAAATTATTTGGTGTCAAAAACAAAAACGATATCACAAGTCTATTTACCAAATGTCTGGAGGATAAAGCAGTGGGTGAGGTGCCCTCTCTCTCTCTCTCTCTGTTTCTCTCTCTCTCACACACACACACTGGTAGCTCACTTGATAAATGGTTGGCAATTTTTGTGGTGAATACTCTAGGGCGTGCTATTTAAAACAGACCTTATTTAAGGCTTCTTTACTTGAAGTAGGTCATTCTATATTTTCCAACATTCTGATACAATATTCTCTACAAAATCCAAGGCTTTTAAGGTTAGAAATTAAATTCACTTCATCAAATAATATGTTGATCAGTTTCTTTAAATCTTTAAAAATTTTTATAGGCATGAAGGAAATATATCTTTATCAAAATTCTCTTCTATGTCAGGCACCTTATTCTGGTCTGGCCCCTGAAGATAGACTTTGTAGATTGAAAATCAAGTGCCGCCACCCTCACCTGCATGACTTGGGCAAATTACTTAATCTTACATATCTTGATTTTGCTATCTGTGAAATGGAGATAATGACAGGACATAGTTCAGTTGTAGTTGTGAGCGTTAATTAGATAATACAGTTCAATATTTAGCATAGTACTTGTCCTTAATCGACATTCATTCTTACTGTTGTAGCCACCTATCTCCACTTACATTAACAGCCTCAGTTTTTATCATTACTCTGTGAGACAGGCATTATTGCATCTATTTAACAGATGAGTAAATGCATAACCAGTGAAGTCTGGTAACTGACCCCAAGTCTCAGCACTTTGCACTGAGTTGTTATTTGTGCTTCAACTCTCTAGTTCCAAAGCCTACACATCTCACTGCACTTTCTCCCTCTGCCTATGGACTGGGAATCATTACAGGATATTTTCTATATGATTTTTGACTTTTAGGGTAAATTAATAAATTTGAATTTATCAGGCATTCCAACAATTAATTAATTCCTGTTATAGGAATATTTGTGGCTGTTCTAAACTTCTATTTTGTAAGAAAGAAATAGATGATAGAAAAAGTCAGTTTACAGAGAAATTTATCTGAAGAAGGAGAAAAAGAGAGGAGGAGAAGGAGGAGGAAACACACATAAGCATACACACGCACCAGACATGAAAAGTCCAATATTTCCAACTTGGGACAGATTCAAACCAATCTCTTGCCTCATTTACATTTTTCAAAAATATTTTGAAGGCATCACAATGTGGCTTGAAGAACACAGACTTTGGAACCATGTAGAATCCATATAGTTAACTGAATCCCACCTCAGTTGACTTCAGGAGCATCAGTGTCTGTTTTCTTATCTCTAAAATCAGGGCAATAGTACATACTTCATAGGTTTGTTGAGAAGATTAAATGAGACCGTTTTGTGAAATATCAGGGATAGTCTATGATAAACATAATGTCCAGTGGATGTCAGGCTATCATAGCATGTTTGTCGCACAGTCATGTCCAAAGCTTTGGGGCCGCATGGACTGTAGCCCACCAGGTTCCTCTGTCCATGGGATTCTCCAGGCAAGAATACTGGAGTGGGTAGCCATTCCCTTCTCCAGGGAATCTTCCTGACCCAGGGATCAAACCTGAGCCTCCTGCATTGCAGGTGGATTCTTTACCATCTGAGCCACCAGGAAAGCTCATGATGGTACATGCAGCTTTTATAATAATTTTTCAAGACTGCATAAGTCTCAAAAGTTTTAACAGTGTTAAAGGATACTCAATATTAGTGAAATCACAACGTTGTGAAATTCTAGAGACGGATGGTAAGTTAGAGAGCTTTATAGTTCAATTACGTTGTTTTATGTTTGAGGAAATCAAGACCCAAAGAGACTAAGGGAATTGCCCCAAATCACACAGCTAATTATAATCAGAGTTGGGACTAGAACCTGGCCTCTTAATTAATGGTTGCCCTTATATTTTTAAAGTTCTGAGTGAATGATCATATCACTTGAGCAATAAATTACCAAATATGAATATCTGTGAACAGTTTAGGATTCCAATCAAAGGACATTTATAATAAATGTAGGCATAGATTTAATGATAGCTATAATTATTATTGTGCTACATGATAACACAGCATAAATGGTAAGTAGTTCATTTTAGAGTGTCGTATTTATTTTGTACACCAAGCCAACAGAGTGAAAAATAAAATGAAGAGCAGGAAACTGCTCTGAGGGCCTTTTTGAAGACTTGTGAATCTGAGGTTTAGGTAGCTGTGGTTTTCCGGCAAAAGGTAGAGGGCTGAGAGGTGGTTTTGGAAGGAGAAGGGACAGGAAGCTCTCTTGAATTCTTCTCTTGGGAGGAGGGATAAGCACTCATCTACTTCCGTATCAATGAAGGAATCAGCCAGTGTTCTCCTCCTCTTTCCCCATCAGTTTCTTGCTGGAATCTGAAAGGTTCAACTACCAGAACCAATCCTGCTAGAGTCAGAGTCAATACCCAACGTGGAGTGATGGACGAGCTTTGTTTTAGCAAAACCCGTTTTCTATTATTTTGGAGAAGGCAATGGCAACCCACTCCAGTACTCTTGCCTGGTAAATCCCATGGACAGAGGAGCCTGGTGGGCTGCAGTCCATGGGGTCGCTAGGAGTCGGACATGACTGAGCGACGCTGTGTCTGGACTCCCAACAATTCATAGTCATCACCCTGATATATCGAGGCCCTCCAAGAACACGTGGACCATGAAGCAGTCCCTCACCTCAGCCACAGGGGGGGACTTGGCTGCATAGTTACCCCTGTGGTTCTTGAAGAAAACCCTAGGTGCTCCAGTTCCTTCTCTGACTCTCACCAGGAGTGGATGAGACCGCCCTGTCTCTACTCTCCGTCAGGACTCACTCACAGATGTGCTCCAGGGAAAGGCCCTCAGCTCAAAGCTCTTTTCTCCACAGTGCTTCCCTGCTTCCTATCAGACATTCATCTGGAGGAGTCCCTGAAGCAGAATGTCTATTATTTACACTTGGGATAAATGAGTGTAGTTAAAATGCTTTTCGAATTCTTGAACCAGGGGAAGGGACTTCTCAGGAGAATGGGGGAAATTAGGGAGATGAGCAAGAAGTACATTTTGAGTAGTAGGAGTTTCAGGGGAAAAGAAGCCTTTACTGGGGGCCCTTGAGGGAAGATTTGGGCAACCAGACAGCAGAGATGAAAGAGAAAGTGTGCCGAGAAACAGGGACGTGATGATGTGCAGAGAAGGAAGGGAGAGTCTAAAGACCAGATTCTTTCTAGGACCTTCCTTTCCCTCCCTTCTGTCTCTTCCTGCTCTTCCTAAGGAAAAATTTTAAAATCTGATATTTAAATCTGGTTGAATCCCTGACGCATATCATTCCTGAAGAGGTATACAAGTTGCTCATTGAAGGATGATTCGTACAAAGATCTTTGCAGAGACAAGCCCAGGTCGCCTCTTGGGCAGTGGGTGAGTTTATGTCTTACAAAAGCAAATGAGGATGTTCTCTGTCTGTGGCTGGGTGCAGTGCAGCTGACTTTGTCACTAACAACACTTCCCCAGCACCTTGCTATTTGGGTGGAACTGGCGCTTATGTTCATTCATAGGCATCGACCTATCTTCCTGATTCAGGTCATTCAGAGAGTGTTTGGGTAACTAAGTGGGCAGTGGGGAGAGCCGAGGTGAGCATTCACTTTGGCTCTGCACTCTGGGTCCCCTCTGGGCTTCACGATTCGGGCCTGGTGGCACCTATAGCTTCCCACAGCTAACATTACTGTCCTGGCCACCTTGCTGCGACTTCTGCTGTTCAGGCTGTCATTTTTACTGTTCTTGCTTTATTCTCCCTTTTCCTGCCACCACTAGCAATGCTGTCAGTGTGAAGGCACTGGCTCAACTTGGCTGACCCTGGAATCAGAAGAGAGATTTGCCCAAGAAGGTGACGGCTCATCTTGTTGACCTGGGCTAGTCTTTTAAATGAGGGATATAAATGTAGGTTTTGGAACTGGGAAGCCTAGGTTTGAATCTTAGCTTTGGGTAATCCTGTGACCTTGGGTAAGTCATTCAAAATTTGGAACTTTCTTTACTCATAAGTTGGAGACATTAATGTCTCTACAGAGGACTGTTGAGAAGCAGGAGCACTTTATGAAAGATTCCTGGATGTTGTAGACACTTAGTCAATGGTGACTGCGATTGGTGTTTAAATGGGCACAGTTCTTTTGGCCAATATGACAAAGAGAGCTCAGGGTTCCTGAAGTGGGCATGGAAACTAGGACACTCCTCAATACCTTGTTATAGTTGATCGATGATTTATGCATGGAGTCTAGGATCATCTCTGTGTCCAGGAAATATAGCTAACTTTAAGATCTTATTTCTAAGGCATTCCAGATAATAGGACTTTATGGAAAAAATTTTTCACCACTAACAAATGAAGAAATCGTTGAACTGTTGAACCCTTTCTTAATGAGCCCAGCTTGAGCACAAAAACAGCTAGGCTTTTCAGAGCTGGTCTTGTGGCTGTAGGGACCAAAGGCAGTGACTGACTCAGGTATGTTTAGTTCTTTGTCAGCAGGATTTATTGAGAGAGATGTATTATTAGTATTACATGGCCCTATTGTCTGAACCCAAAGACAATGGCATTGAGTCTACGACCATGGCTGTAAGTAGCCATGGAATTGTTGATTTGGAATCCATATCTAAAATATGCCCAAAGAAAGATGGTGGGTCGCAGCCCTCATCTTCTTTGATGTAAACAGGAAAGGAGTTCCTCAGAACAACAGCCTCTTAAGGAGGGGCTCCACAACCCGGTAGGTGTTTGTTCTGGGATAACATCATATGCTGATACCAATACTGAAATTCAAACCAATACAAACACCCTTATTAATCCTACTGTTTTATTAATGCTGGCGCCAATACCAATTCCAATATTATTAAATGCCAAAATTAATGCTTCTACTATTTCTGACACAAACTATCTAATACAAACTATCATTTACTGAGCACTAAGTATATGTCAGACACTATGTCAGGAACTTTGGAGTTATTATCACATTTAATCCTCACAAGACTTTTTTTGATGATAAAAGATATGGTGCTGAGAATATACCAGGCATGGTTCTAGGCATTAAAGTTATTTACTTACTTAATTCTCCACACAACTCTAAGAGACAGGTACAATTGTTATTCCTGAGGATCAGGAAACTGAGGATCAGATTGGCTAAGAAAGTTGCCCAAGCTCACACAGTTAAATATGTGGTAGAGGAAAGATTTACAATAGGTTTCTCTGACTCTAATGACCTGATCATAGCAAACACTCTCTTCCAACAACACAAGAGAAGACTCTACACATGGACATCACCAGATGATCAATACCGAAATCAGAATGATTATATTCTTTGCAGCCAAAGATGGAGAAGTTCTTTACAGTCAGCAAAAACAAGACTAGGAGCTGACTGGCACAAACCATGAGCTCCTTATTGCCAAATTCAGACTTAAATTGAAGAAAGTAGGGAAAACCGCTAGACCATTCAAGTATGACCTAAATCAAATCCCTTATGATTATACAGTGAAAGTGACAAATATATTCAAGGGATTAGATCTGATAGAGTGCCTGAAGAACTATGGATGGATGTTCATGACATTGTATAGTAGGCAGGAATCAAGACCATCCCCAAAGAAAAGAAATGCAAAAAGGCAAAGTGTCTGTTTGAGGAGGCCTTACACATAGCTGTGAATAGAAGAGAAGTGAAAGGCAAAGGTGAAAAGGAAAGATATATCCATTTGAATACAGAGATACAAAGAATAGCAAGGAGAGATAAGAAACTCTTCCTTAGTGATCAATGCAAAGAAATAAAGGAAAACAATAGAATGGGAAAGTCTAGAGATCTCTTCAAGAAAATTAGAGATACCAAGGTAAAAGTTCATGCCAAGATGGGCATGATAAAGGACAGAAATGGTATGGACCTAACAGAAGCAGAAGATATTAAGAAGAGGTGGCAAGAATACACAGAAGAACTATACAAAGAAGATCTTCACAACCCAGATAATCACGATGGTGTGATCACCAACCTAGATCCAGACATCCTGGAATGCGAAGTCAAGTGGGCCATAGGAAGCATCACTACAAACAAAGCTAGTGGAGGTGATGGAATTCCAGTAGAGCTCTTTCAGATCCTGAAAGATGATGCTGTGAAAGTGCTGCACTCAATAGGCCAGCAAATTTGGAAAACTCAACAGTGGCAACAGGACTGGAAAAGGTCAGTGTTCATTCCAGTCCCAAAGAAAGGCAATGCCAAAGAATGCTCCAACCACCCCACAATTGCACTCATCTCACATGCTAGTAAAGTAATGCTCAAAATTCACCAAGCCAGGCTTCAACAGTATGTGAACTGTGAATTTCCAGATGTTAAAGTTGGATTTAGAAAAGGCAGAGGAACCAGAGATCAAATTGCCAACATCTGTTGGATCATCAAAAAAGCAAGAGAGTGCCCGAAAAATATCTACTTCTGCTTTATTGATTATGCCAAAGCCTTTTATTCTGTGGAACATAACAAACTGTGGAAAATTCTTCAAGAGATGGGAATACCAGACCACCTGACCTGCCTCCAGAGAAATCTGTATGCAGGTGAGGAGACAACAGTTAGAACTGGACATGGAACAACAGACTGGTTCCAAATAGGAAAAGGAGTACATCAAGGATATATATTGTCACTCTACTTATTTAACTTATATGCAGAGTACATCATGAGAAATGCTGGGCTGGAAGAAGCACAAGCTGGAATCAAGATTGCCAGGAGGAATATCAATAACCTCAGATATGCAGATGACACCACCCTTATGGCAGAAAGTGAAGAAGAACTAAAAAGCCTCTTGATGAAGGTGAAAGAGGAGAGTAACAAAGTTGGCTTAAAACTCAACATTCAGAAAACTAAGATCATGGCCTCTGGTCCCACCATTTCATGGCAGATAGATGGAGAAACAGTGGAAACAGTGACAGGCTTTATTTTTTAGGGCTCCAAAATCACCGCAGATGGTGACTGCACCTATGAAATTAGAAGATGCTTGCTCCTTGGAAGAAAAGTTATGACCAACCTAGATGGCATAGTAAAAAGCAGAGACATTAATTTGCCAGCAAAGTTCTGTCTAGTCAAAGCTATGGTTTTTCCAGTAGTCATGTATGGACGTGAGAATTGGACTATAAAGAAAGCTGAGCACCAAGAACTGATGCTTTTGAACTGTGGTGTTGGAGAAGACTCTTGAGAGTCACTTGGACAACAAGAAGATCCAACTAGTCAATCATAAAAGAAATCAGTCCTGAATATTCATTGAAAGGACTGATGCTGAAGCTGAAACTCTAATACTTTGGCCACCTGATGTGAAGAACCGACTGATTTGAAAGGACCCTGATGCTGGGAAAGATTGAAGGCAAGAGGAGAAGGGGATGACACAAGATGAGATGGTTTGATGGCATGACTGATGCAATGGCCATGAGTTTGAGTAAACTCTGGGAGTTGTGATGGACAGGGAAGCCTGGCATGCTGCAGTCAATGGGGTCACAAAGAGTTGGACATGACTGAGCAACTGAACTGAACTGACTCTAAATCTGGCCTTGTGTGGTGCATTTCTGTGTTTAGAATTGTCAGGACACATTTATATATTTTCTGTATGTTTCTGCCTCTGTTAATGCAATTAATGACACATTATTTCAACAGAATACATCTTTTACTGAAAGATAATTTTATCCTCAAGTTTTGTTCCACTTAAAAGTATATTTTAAGTGAGAAATCTTTTCTCTTGGTTTTTCTTAATTTCACTGAGTTTACTGAAATTTAGGCTTCCAAAATTTTGCTAAGGCTGGGTTAGTGTCCATTTTTATAAACACCAAGGCTATCTTTTTAGATTTCTTATATTTTTGAAAAAATTTCAGGTATTTGTGTGTGTGTGTGTGTGTGTGTGTGTGTGTGTGATGAGCACCTCACTTCATCATCTTTTACTTGGGTGTGTCTCTTTAACACTAGGCAAAGATACTACAACTGCTTCTTGAACTGTTCTTACCAAGTACCACTTCATGGCAGAATTTTCTTTCACTAAATTGGATTTTAGGGAGAGCTTAATGTTTATGGGGAATTTTTTAAAGAATGTGATTTTTACTATTTTTCTTAGTTTCATATTTGATTTGAATGTTCAGAAGGATATCTCAAAGAAAGTCTTTTATCTGCAGATCAGCGAAAACAGAATCTTTCCAAAGTGAATACACAGCCATTTTCCTGGGTCTCAATGCACCCTCAGAGAGATCCTCAGGGGCTAGCTGGTAGTTCATTTTTCCTTTAATCCATACACTGGGTCGGGAAGATCCCCTGGAGAAGGAAATGGCAACCCACTCCAGTATTCTTGCCTGGAGAATCCCATGGATGAGGAGCCTGGCAGGCTAGAGTCAGACATAACTTAGTGACTAAACCACCCTCCCCCTCCATGCACTGGCCTATCCCTGCAATCTGATGTCATTTGTCATTTGCGGTGGAATTAAGGTACAATGCAGGCTTCCCCGGATGACAGTGACTGACTCAGATATCCATATATGACAGCTTTCACAAGGTTCTTGAACTGTGAAAGGAGCTAAAATCCAGGACCAATCCTGTCAAGTGTTCAAAATTGTCTTATAAACCCAAATGAAATGCAGAAGTCATGAGGGTTTTTTGATGATTTAAAGTAGGGTTCTTAACCTGGGAATCATAGATCCCCAAGGTATCTGTTTAGAATTAAGCAGACTTGATTGGAAAAAAAAGAAAATCAAAACATATATTTATTTTCACTAATCTCTGGCTGAAATTTAGAATTTTCTTCCCTTACGAAGGTAGGCCATAAACCACAGTAGTATTAATATTACCCATTGATAATACCTGTGATTCTGTCTTAGAAATCATAGGTATTTTCCCTTTACTGCTGTTACCAATGTCACAAAATATCATTTATCCCTGTCTTTAAAGTCACAGTAATTGCCAGATGTTATTATACATCTTAAAATTGAATGTTTTAATAAGGAAGCACATATCTTAATATAATATTAAATTTAAAAATTTGTTGATAATTGTACTTTGATGTTATTGCCTTATAATCTTATTACTTTAATTTCATAGATTTGAAAATATTTTTCTAAAAGGGCTCCACCAGAGAAAGGGAACCCTCATAAATGTAGGGATGTAAATTGGTGCAACCATTAGGGAAAATATTGTGGAAGTTACTTTAGAAACTAAAAATAGAACTATCATATGATACAGCAATTCCACTTCTGGGTATATATCCAGGAAAATTGAAAACTTTAATTAGAAAAGATACATGTACCCCAGTGTTCATAGCATCACTATTGACAATAGCCAAAAACAAAGGCAACCCAAATGCCTAGCAAAAGATGATTGGCTTAAGAAGATGTAGCATATATATACAATGGAATATCATGTCAGCCATTAAAATGAATGAAATATTGCCATTTGCAGCAATATGTATGGACCTAGACCAAATAATGCTTAGTAAAAGAAGTCAAACAAAAATACTATATGATATCACTTATATGTGGACTCGAAAAAATAGTACAAATCCATCTATATACAAAACAGAAACAGACTCAGACATAGAAACAAACTTATGGTTACCAAAGGGGAGCAGGAAGGTGGGGAGGGACAAATTAGGAGTATGAAATTAAGAGATACAAACTATGATATACCCAATAGAAAAGCAACAAAGATTTACTGTATAGCACAGGGAGTCATACTCGAGGGTGCTTTGGTCAAATGTAGCCTGTAAGCCAAACTCTCTGTGTGGTATCCAGAGAGCCTCATTTACCTTTCCAGCTTTCAACAAGGATGACTGACCCTCAGTCTAACAGGTCTGAGTCAGAACTCTTGAACATAAGGAAGACCAGCCAGCCCATGGCCAGGGATGTGAACAGGTCCCAGTAGTCAGTAGCCAAACAAGATATACTGTGTTTCTATCTACATTATATCAGGCATGAATTCAGGTTCAATTCAGTTCAGTTCAGTTGCTCAGTCGGGTCCGACTCTTTGCGACCGCATGAATTGCAGCACGCCAGGCCTCCCTGTCCATCACCAACTCCCGGAGTTTACACAAACTCTCGTCCATCGAGTCTGTGATGCCAACAAGCCATCTCATCCTCTGTCGTCCCCTTCTCCTGCCCCCAATCCCTCCCAGCATCAGAGTCTTTTCCAATGAGTCAACTCTTCGCACGAGCTGGCCAAAGTATTGGAGTTTCAGCTTTAGCATCATTCCTTCCAAAGAACACCCAGGACTGATCTCCTTTAGAATGGACTGGTTGGAACTCCTTGTAGTCCAAGAGACTCTCAAGAGTCTTCTCCAACACCACAGTTCAACAGAATGGGAAAGACGAGAGATCTCTTCAAGAAAATTAGAGATACCAAGGGAACATTTAATGCAAAGATGGGCTCAATAAAGGACAGAAATGGTATGGACCTAACAGAAGCAGAAGATATTAAGAAGAGGTGGCAAGAATACACAGAAGAACTGTACAAAAAAGATCTTCACAACCCAGATAATCACGATGGTGTGATCACCAACCTAGAGCCAGACATCCTGGAATGTGAAGTCAAGTGGGCCTTAGGAAGCATCACTACGAACAAAGCTAGTGGAGGTGATGGAATTCCAGTTGAGCTATTCCAAATCCTGAAAGATGATGCTGTGAAAGTGCTGCACTCAGTATGCCAGCAAATTTGGAAAACTCAGCAGTGGCCACAGGACTGGAAAAGGTCAGTGTTCATTCCAGTCCCAAAGAAAGGCAATGCCAAAGAATGCTCCAACTACCACACAATTGCACTCATCTCACACGCTGGTAAAGTAATGAATTCAGGTAGATTGTGGATTTCTGCAGAAGTCCTCCTGTTCCAAGATTGAGGGGAGTACGTAGTATGTATAATATGCTATGCAATTTAAGTCCTTATTCTTCAAGATGCCTACAGGAGAATCTAGCTTTTACTTTTCCAGATTTAATATGGATCTGACAATATATCCAGAGGTTGTCTCTGAACTTGGGAATGGCTATTATCTTGAGAAAATCACCCCATTTTCTGATTACTCATTGGAAAAAGCATCTACTTTAAAGACTATAACCTTAAAATAGAAACAATTTGGGAAAATTATAGGTATCAATTAGGACTCAGATCTGCTGCATATAATTCGAAATGCCAAATCACAGTAGCTTAAACAAAATAGATATTTACCATATTTTCTCTTGTATATAAAAAAGTCCCGAGGTAAGAAGTCTAGGAGAAGTACATCTCTGTAAAGTTACCATCCCAGTCTCCCTCTTTTTACTACTCCATTCTTATCAAGCACTGTCTAGTTTTATGATTCAATGCAGATGTTCTTATCATCACATTTGCATTCAAGTAGCAAAAAGTGTTTGAGGAGAAAGATGTTCAATTTGGGACATCTTGGATTGAGGTGCCTGAAAATATCCAAGGAAATGGTTAGAAATGCAGGCTCAAAGCTCAGAGGAATTGCCTGGTGAGGGGCACAGGACCAGGAGTTAACTGTATGTAAAGTGATGGGCACCAAAACCAGGGGCATGTGAGATGGTCCTGGTTGAGTGAATACCACTAAGAGAGGGCCAAGGAGAGAAACCTGGAAATACTAATAAAATTAAAAAAAAACTTTTCAGACAGAAAGATAAAAAGTTCTTCTCTCAGCCAACTTAGCTTCTTTTTAGCAGCCTTCTCAGTAAGGAAGCCATTCAACATTTCTGCTCATATTTCGTTGACCAGAGCTTAGTCACACGGTCCCATGCAGGTTTAAGGCAGTATGGGAAATGTAATCTCATAATAAGGTATCTTATTGGCTCCAATTAAACTGGAATTTAATTTCTAAGGGAGAAAAGAGAGTGGATATTAGGTAGCAGCTATGATGACATTATATACATGGGGACTTAGGTATACCTGTATTCAGAGAAAGAGCATCGAACTAGCAGACAAATGCCCTGGGTCCTATCCCTGCATCCACTTTGTATCTGCAACACCTTCAACAAATGACTGAACTTCCTAAAAGGTTTAATTCTTTTATTTTAAAATGTGGATATGACCATTCTTTTCCTGGTGCTTCCTGTTTGTTGTGAAATTTAACTGAGGCAATGTTTGCGAAAGCATTTTTACAACTAACTATAAAAGTATTGCATACATGCAAGGTATGTTGTACCTGCAGGATGCCTGAAGCTATAATCAGAGAAGAGTTAGTGTAGCAGATCCCCCAGCAAACCAGCCATACCTGAAACCCTGAGCAAAGGAACAACCCCATCTCTGTATTGACCTGTCAACCTCTGATAATGCATTTTCTAAGTCCAGGTAGAAATTAAATGGTTATGTCATGGAACTATTAAATGATGCCAGCTACATGTCCTATAATTGTGACAAGGGTAAAGAAAGTGATTTTCAATGATAATATCATGTATGATAAACAAGGCCTTAAATGCAAGTCTTGGTCACTGTTGAGAGAACAGGGTCAACTCTAACCAGCAGAAGGATTTTAAAAGGCCTACAAAAGCACTGGGGACAGGAAGATGAAGAATAGCATGGGCCTGGTTTCCACCAACAACTATCAAAGCTCCCAGAGGATTGCACTGCTGTTCCTGCCATGATCAAGAAACCATCTGTAAAATCAGCAATCTTGCTTGAGGGCCTAACTCCAGCATCACACAGCTGCCGCCTGTTTCAGATCCAGCATGATCCATACCTAAATGGTGCCCCATGCTCTTTCTGGCCTCACTTAACTCCATTCCAAAACCAATTCACACACAATTGGATCTGACTGGTGGAGCCTCAGTTAACCCAGAACCCTAGTTTCAAGTAGCTTCCTAGGTGCTGCAATGGTGAGGAATCTGCCTGCAATGCAGGAGGGGCTGGTTCACTCCCTGGTGGAAAAGATTCCCTGGAGGGGGAAATGACAACCTACTCATGTATTCTTGCTGGAAATTTCTCTGGAGAGGCCTGGCAAGCTATAGTCCTTGGGGTCGCAAAGAGTTGGACGTGACTAAACACACACACACATTTAGCTTCAAGAATCTAAGAAATAGAGCTTTTGCCTTTACAACATATGAAGAGAAGCAATGTTGGTGAAGTGAAGGAAGTGAAGTCACTCAGTCGTGTCCGACTCTTTGAGACCCCATGGACTGTAGCCTATCAGGCTCCATCCATGAGATTTTCCAGGCAAGAATTCTGGAGTGGGTTGCCATTTCCTTCTCCAGAGGATCTACCCGACACAGGGATTGAACCCAGGTCTCCCGCATTGCAGGCAGACGCTTTACTATCTGAGCCACCAGGGAAGCTATATTGCTATTATGGGCCAGCTGTCAATCCAGTGTCTGTCAGAATGTGCACCTGTGATATGAAAATTGCTATGTGAGGTCCCAAAGTACTGTCTGCAAGTCTTAGAAATGAAACAATCTCAATGCAACATAATAGAATTAGACCAGAGGAAATTCACTTTACTCAAATATGAATTGAATGAATAGGAAGAAAGCACAGGAAACATTCATGTATCAATACATATATTTGTAGCAAGTAACTTAAGTTAAAACATTAGCATCCGCATTAAATGAAAGTTAAGCATGTGGATGTTTCATTAAGGATATAATTTGCTCATAAGTATAAATTTCTCTTTACTCATTAATTAGGACTAGAACAACTTACTCATTTGAACGTATTTATGCATATGACAAAATCACAGTGATTAAAGTTCAACAGGTGCATGGTGATGATCTAATGAAATTTTATTGACCAGGAGATGTCCCAATAAATGTCTTTCTGCTTGAACAGCCATGCTAATGCAACAAAGATGCACAATTAAGAAGGGGCTAGAATCATAGAAAAATGGCCACAGTTCTTAATAATTCCAAAAACTTTGTGGGAGAAATATGTATTCATTAGAGAGAGAAAATACTTTTGTTGTAGCAGATCAGAGCAGCTTCTGAGAAGAGTAGGTTCTCTGTTTGATAATGCAGAGCTTCCTCTGTAATAGAGCCATGATCTTCCACTGAATAGTATATAGGAGAAGCAGACAAAGAAGGCCAGTGGATTGAAGGACTAGGCTGACATTTCTACAGATTGCTTAGGCAGGGCTTTGTGTGAAGGTAGGAGAGAAGGGAATACTAGAGGGCAATGGGGCAGTGAGGAGATCTTTCTAAAACCTGCTTTGTTTTTCCCTAAGAGAAGGTTCTCAACCTCTTTAGTCTCAAGTTCCTTTTAAATTCTTAAAAATTATAGAGGCCTCTGCAGGTTTTGTTTTTGTAATATTTATCATATCAATCTAGATCAGCAAAATTAACAAATTATGGGGAAATAATGCTACATTTTAATGCAATCAGTTCAGTCACACAGTCGTGTCCGACTCTTTGCGACCCCATAAATCACAGCACGCCAGGCTTCCCTGTCCATCACCAACTCCCAAGTTTCACTCAGACTCACGCCCATCGAGTCTGTGATGCCATCCAGCCATCTCATCTTCTGTCATCCCCTTCTCTTCCTGCCCCCAATCCGTCCCAGCNTGATCTCTGGTTCCTCTGCCTTTTCTAAAACCAGCTTGAACATCAGGAAGTTCACGGTTCATGTATTACAATTGTACAACTCTTTTCTAAATTTGATTGGGTTTCAACTGGTTTCATCTACCTCCCTCCCTTGTGGAAGCAGCATCACACAGTGGCTAATAAAGGGTCCTTGAGCTAGGATGCAGAGAAGGCAATGGCACCCCACTCCAGTCCTCTTGCCTGGAAAATCCTTTGGACAGAGGGGCCTGGTAGGCTGTAGTCCATGGGTTCGCTAAGAGTTGGACATGACTCAGCGATTTCACTTTCACCNACACAGTGGCTAATAAAGGGTCCTTGAGCTAGGATGCAGAGAAGGCAATGGCACCCCACTCCAGTCCTCTTGCCTGGAAAATCCTTTGGACAGAGGGGCCTGGTAGGCTGTAGTCCATGGGTTCGCTAAGAGTTGGACATGACTCAGCGATTTCACTTTCACCTTTCACTCTCATGCACTGGAGAAGGAAATGGCAACCCACTCCAGTGTTCTTGCCTGGAGAATCCCAGGGATCGGGGAGCCTGGTGGGCTGCCATCTATGGGGTCACACAGAGTCAGACACGACTGAAGTGACTTAGCAGCAGCAGCAGAGCTGGGATGAGGCCAGTAAGAAAATGTCTTCAAGCAAAATTTCCTTTTCTACAAGGAAGGCTGAGGTACTCCTCTGTTGTAGTTTCCAACTGCTTGAGGTAGGCTGGGTAATGTAGTGTTTGGGTAAGGGAAATCTTATCATTAAGCTTAATCCTAGAGAGAAAAGAATCTAAAAGGTGGAGTCCTTTTCCCTTGCATGTCTGGGAAGGCTTGTTGATAGTGCTCTCCTGGAGATCAAAGCATTCGTGATTACTGAGAATGGACTTCAGGTTGATTTTCATTCTATCTGTTCTCAATTATGGCTGAATTGTAGAAATGAGAGGCAGAATTAGGAATTCCACCAGGGATGGAATGTGACAGCCACATTTGGGAAAGCTTCTTGGAGACTCAGAAATAAAGTGCATGTATGTTCTAAATGAGGACTTCCCAGGTGTAATTAGTGGTAAAGAACCCGCCTGCCAATTCAGGTAGATGCAGGACATGTGGGTTCAGTCCCTGGGTTGGGAAGATTCCCTGGAGGAGGGCATGGCAGCCCACTTCAGTGTTCTTGCCTGGAGAATCCCATAGACAGGAGCCTGGTGGGCTATAGTCCGTAGAGTCGCAAAGAGTCAAACATGACTGAATCTACTTAGCGTGCACGTATGCATGGATATCTTGAAAGAGCATCATTAGGAAAATCTTATAGTTTTAAGTTTTCTCCTGTGAATTCTTAGAAACACACAGAAATTATTTCTAAAGTGTGAACAGTCTTCAACATTTCATAGCCTGATGTTTAGAATTTACTTTATCTGGTTTGATTCCTACTCAAAATTAAAAAGCCTCTCTTGTGAAGCAGAGAATTTGGTATCAATAAGCAATGTTTCTGATTTATCACTGGGAGGATCCTGGTTGGGTTGACTATGGAAACCTGATATTTCAGAAAGCTTATCATGATCTTTTCTTTGACCTATTTTTTCTTCTGTCCTCACCCTTAAAAAAAAAGTCTTCTTTAGGACAGTCCCTCCTTCTTTATACTTTTGGTCACAGGATGATGAAAATATGTTTTCCCCCCACCTTTATTTACTCAAATACACTATCTTACACAAAGCTAGATCTTTCCCACAGTAAATACTTAATTTTAATTCAGGATTTTTGAAAATAAAGTTCCTCTCACTTTCAAAAATAATTAGGCCTAAATTTACTTTTTAACCTTACAGATTTCTGTGTAATAATATATGTTCATTTTTGTTGAGGTCTAGATGTGGTTACATGTACAATTTTTTTTTTTTTTTGAATGTGCTGGGTTCTTTGTTGTGACATGTGGGATCTTTGTTGTCATGTGTTGGATCTTTAGCTGTGGGCATGTGGGATCATAGTTTTCTGACCGGGGATCGAACCCAGGCCCCCTGCATTGGGAGTGTGGAGTCTTAGCCACTGGATCTGTATTTTTTTTTACTCTTTTTTTGGGGACTCTTGAATGAGTTCTCCATCTATCAAATGTGTTTTTGATGGTATTTTTGGTTTTTGTATAATCACTTAATGTGGAATAATGTCTCACCTGACAGTAACTCTGTTAAATCATGTCTCAATATTATTTTTGTAATTTTACTGAAATTTTTCTTTAATCCCTAAATATAGATTTTGATTCCCCAACACATTTTGTATTCTTTTTTTAAATTTATTTATTTATTAGTGAAGGATAATTGCTTTACAGAATATTGCCATTTTCTGTCAAACCTCAACGTGAATCAGCCATAGGTATGCAATATCCTCTCCCTTTTGAAACTCCCTCCCATCTCCCTCCCAATCCCATCCCTCTAGGTTGATACAGAGTTTCCTGAGCCATACAGCAAGTTCCCAGTTCAGTTCAGTTCAGTTCAGTCGCTCAGTTGTGTCCAACTCTTTGCGACCCCATAAATTGCAGCACGCCAGGCCTCCCTGTCCATCATCAACTCCTGGAGTTCATTCAAACTCATGTCCACTGAGTCAGTGATGCCATCCAGCCATCTCATCCTCTGCCATCCCTTTCTCCTCCTGCCTCCAATCCCTCCAACATCAGAGTCTTTTCCAATGAGTCAACTCTTCACATGAGGTAGCCAAAGTATTGGAGTTTCAGCTTTAGCATCAGTCCTTTCAGTGAACACCCAGGACTGATCTCCTTTAGGATGGACTGGTTGGATCTCCTTGCAGTTCAAGGGACTCTCAAGAGTCTTCTCCAACACCACAGTTCAAAAGCATCAATTCTTTGGCGCTCAGCTTTCTTCACAGTCCAACTCTCACATCCATACATGACCACTGGAAAAACCATAGCCTTGACTAGATGGACCTTTGTTGGCAAAGTAATGTCTCTGCTTTTGAATATGCTATCTAGGTTGGTCATAACTTTCCTTCCAAGGAGTAAGCGTCTTTTAATTTCATGGCTGCTGTTGACATCTGCAGTGATTTTGAAGCCCAAAAAATAAAGTCTGACATTGTTTCCACTGTTTCCCCATCTATTTCCCATGAAGTGATGGGACCAGATGCCATGATCTTAGTTCCCACTGACTATTTTACATATGGTAATGTAAGTTTCCGTGTTACTCTTTGCATACATCTCATGTTTTCTGTTTTTGTATTTCAATTTGTATAGTACCTATATATGATATGGTTTATACAACTACTTGAAACAATGCGCTCATAGGACATCAAATAATGTTATGAGAAGGAAATGCATAGAACTAAAGTCCCCCTACATTTCATTGTGTTATTGACTTAATGGCAATCTCATTAACTGTGCTACTTTCCAAAGTGACCACAAACATCATTTCATATTGCTAAGAAGAGAAAATGTCCTATAGAAATGAGTACAAATAATTTCCAGAAAAGACACAGTCATTGTAAAGCATGTTTTAATTAGAAGCTAAAGCAAATAAAATCTGCAAATGAACCAATAAAAAAGAAAGGGATTTGCAAAATAAATCCTGTGATACACTCAGGGAAGAGCTGTATGACATTTCCTTTTCCTGTAATAATGGTACTCTATTTGGTTGACCAGCTGGCCAGTCAGTCCCTAAAGCCTTCATATCCTGTTTTCTAATTATAGGACTACAAATTAATGCATCTCCAGTGTTGAACAATGATATTTTGGATCATTTAACTAACTCCTTTGTACAGGTTACCTTCGTTTATTAGCACCATAAAAATGACAGCAGCATTTATAGTCACTGCGAAGAGTAGCCTAATAAGCTGGTTGAGTCATAAACTCACTCTTTTCTGTTGCCCAGCATTTCTAGTGGAGCTGAAAGGTTGAAGAAAAATGAACCATACATTTTATAAACAGACAGATAAACGTGGTGATAGGTTGACTTTGACAATATCAAAGCTAGGATGAAAAATCATTGGTTCACCATATTTTAAAATTAAAGAAACCATTGCTTAATAGTGAGGCTCAAATTTACATAACCAGGTAGAATCATGATATGTTTCTACTGGCAAATATACTGAAAATTATCTGGAGCCATAAATATTTGTACAATTTTTTTCCTCTTATAAAAATGCCTCATAGGCAGTTTATTTTAAGCCATATTTCTATAATATTTTAATAATTTAAGAAAGATAAAGTTAGGTTATTAAATTTTTGTGTTGCCATTGTTGTAACATTTGATAAATGAGTAATATGAATCCACTTGTGCTCTGCCATTGATATGACTGGCATGGTAAAGGCTTCTGTTTTCAGTGTTTAAATCATTGGGCTGGACAGTGTAGGAGAAATAACCGCATGTTGCATAATAAATTCTTCTTGATAGGATGATGCTTTCAAAGGAACTCAGATTTAAGCTCCCCTTTTCTGAGATTTGAATGGTCAAATTGGAAATCCAAAATACAAATATGCCCTTTTCTTCCTTGTTCTAGAAGAAAGCACATTGTCAAATATTTTTTTTCCCCTCATAGGGAATAAGGTCTTATTATGGCTGAGGACAGTCATATTCACAAATAATATTAAATTTGGATTTTTGTTATCCCACTGCCAAATGTGGTCACATGTAGAGTCTCATTGCCAGATGCATTCTACAATGTTAAATGTGTATCTTATCACTGGATTACATTCCCATGAATTATTGTTTTAGAATCAATCTTGCAATTATCTTGTGACTATCACATTGTTCTGTGGGTGGGTGAGGTGCAAAGAGTGTTAAAAGTATGACATTGCCAAATGTTAACATTTATGTAATTTTTGTAACCTTGTTCAGGTATTTTTTCTATTTTAATGAGACAAGGAACTCTAAAAGAAAAAAGAAAGTGGCTCTTTTTTTTTTTTTTTACCTCTAAGAAATTTCAAGAATAAATACAAAGAAAAGATTGATGACCAAATGATATCCCTAGAAATAGTTATATGTTTTTAGTCCTCATATAACTAAAATACAGTTCTATGTTTTTAGACGAGTGAAGTGATATGTGAGGAAAGGAAATTAGGGAGAAGTTGGAACCAACATATATATATATATACACACACACATACATATATAAAAATAAAAAGAGAAAGGACTAAAACTATCAAAGTATAACCATTAGCTAGCCATGATTTTAAGAAGCATTCGTCACCTTTTGATCATCCCAGAACTGCCAAGGACACACCAACACAGTTTACTCTCCCCTGTTTAACCTGGGAGTGCCCTCTTTCAGCAAAACACAAATGCAATTAATGTGTGGACCCTAAACAGTGATAGTATTCTCAAGTTTAATACCAGGAATGCTATTTACTTCTTATAAACTGCTTCATCAAGCATCCAAATTGTAAATTGTAAGAGGTGATACTCTTCTCACAAGTACTTTCTCTCATTGTGCCTGCAGTGTTTTTTTTTTCTTTTTTTTTTTTGCTGCTGCTCCCTAGTTTCTTTTACACCTACCCGGTCCATGACATTTTGTTTCTTAGAGCTGGGCATATAGCCTATGTATGCTTGTGGTCCCAGACTTATATCTTATTTCCCTCTGATGGCAACAGCTGTGGTATCACCCCAGATGTTCAGAACTGATATATACTAAGTTCTCAAAGTGTGGTCCCTAGACAGAGAGCATCAGCATCACCAAGGACTTGTGAGAAATGCAAAACTGGGGGTTCCACCCTAAAGAATGGGAAACTCTAGACATGGGGCTCAGAAATCTGTCTTTGAATAAATTATTCAAAGTGATTCAAGGTGATTCTAAAGCATTATAAAAAGTGAATATTCATGTTTTAATAGGAGGCAATATCTTTGCCCAAAGAAACAAATTTTTTCCTAGAAGAATTTCACAGTTCAGGTTATTAAGGCCAAAAGGAAGTTATTCTTCTGTCTTCAGATTATAGCACTAACTCCACCTGTCCATAAAATGAATGTTGCTTAGAGTGTAAATGCTAAAATAAATCATTTAAAGCTCCAGTCATTCAGGTGGTAGGCAGATAAGAATGGATATAGTTGCTTAGAAGTAGGCTGGGAATGGAGAAGGAAATGGCAGTATATTCCCATGGACAGAGGGACCTGGCAGTCTACAGTCTGTTGGGTTATAAGAGTCAGACACAACTTAGTGACTAAACCACCACCAGGCTGGGAAAGACTTGGTCTCTGATAATTGAAGTAGGGAAAAGACTGAAAGGAAATTTGCTACTGTTTTTGCAAACAGGGGCAAGCTTTGTTCTTTTTCTGCTCTTTTTACTTTTGACCTTGAATGATTACAAGAATGGCTACAAAGCCCCTTAAAATTAAAGCTTATTTTACTACAAAGAATTTTTATGCAGTAACTTTAATGTTGAACTTAAATTGAACTAGATTCCAGACTGCACACAGTTATTAACTTTCTTGGTAGTTTTATGTAAATGAATTAAATTTTCCCTCAATTTCTCTTTCAACTGTAGATCTTTTCAATCTATGGACATGGCATGGGAATAGAGACTGTTAATAAAAACTATGAAAAAGTGTTTTTTATAACATGGTACTCTTTCTAAGACATGATCATGAATATCAGTGTGCAGATTATATTCACATAAAGCATATTTTCTCTTCTCTTTTTTTACACAGATATCACTTGGACAAACTGAAATTGGACAACCTAGGTAACCCTGGGGTAACCTATTACATATTAGTCAAATGATAACTGTGGTTGAGAGTTTAGGCACTATTTCTGGCTCTGGTTGTGTATTGCAATAATATGTAGATGAAAAAAATGTATAAATGCACAGCCTTCTTAATAAGAACAAAATGTAAAGACAACTTCAATGGCTAATTGTTTGATGGAAACTAATCCCTTCTCCTTGTTTTTCCCTGGGAACATGTAGCTGGCACACAGTAGTAGGCTTATGAATTGAATAACTGAATACTTTATTAAAATAATAGCAATTAAACAGAAAGGATTTAGTTAAAAACATGCGTGAGCTCTGGAAGCATATGTTACAGGGACAGAAAAAAAGTGATTACCTAAACAATCAAGGATATGAGGATCCAGGAGATTTTCACATGATCTCCATAAAATCCATGAGATTTCCATAGATCCCACAGAGTCCAATTTGATAAGTTATGCGATTGCATTTTTTTACCTGCTTCTGAAAGGGTGTTCAGAGAAAGAACAGTTTGAGTAGGGGAGAATGAGCAGAACCCCAGGTTTCCCAGAAGCCGGCAAGATAGTGACCATGGCTGAACTGCTTTTAATATCTGGCAGGGAACTCTAAGCCAGCAGCTTCCCATGAGGACCTAAACTCTTAGCATGTTGGTGACAGAGCAGTCAAACCAGTCCAATTTATGTCTGATTTATCTTGTAGTACAATAATTTTTTAATCTAGCACTTTTATTCTAATTCTTTCAAAGAAAGAAAGTGAAGTCACTCAGTCTTGTCGGACCCCATGGACTGCAGCCTACCAGGCTTGTCCATCCATGGGATTCTCCAGGCAACAGTAGTGGAGTGGGTTGCCATTTCCTTCTCCAGGGGATCTTCCCGACCCAGGGATTGAACCCAGGTCTCCTACATTGCAGGAAGACACTTTAACCTCTGAGCCACCAGGGAAGCCTGGTGGAAAATTGCTGGTAGATGGATGGTTGTGCTAGGAAACAATTTACTCATCTCTTGGACTTCACATCCTCAGTTCTAACTACCTTACGGTGCTGCTGATGTGATAACACAAACAGTAGGTGATACAAGGAAGAGGGACTTTCCAGTTCAAGAGAGTGGGGTCTGCACCCTAGATGAACCACTTAATTAAACTTGTGGCATTGGATGTGTTACTTAACCTTTCTGAACCTGTTTCTTCATTTGTAAAACTTGCTTAGTAATGCTGCTGCTGCTGCTAAGTCGCTTCAGTCGTGTCCGACTCTGTGCGACGCCATAGACGGCAGCCCACTAGGCTCCCCCGATCCCTGGGATTCTCTAGGCAAGAACACTGGAGTGGGTTGCCATTTCCTTCTCCAATGCATGAAAGTGAAAAGTGAAAGTGAAGTCGCTCAGTCCTGTCCGACTCTTAGCGACCCCATGAACTGCGGCCCATCAGGCTCCTTCATCCATGAGATTTTCCAGGCAAGAGTACTGGAGTGGGGTGCCATTGCCTTCTCCAGCTTAGTAATGCTAGCTTATTGTAAACATTAACAATGCTACGTGTGACTGGTCTGAATGGCCATCATAAAAAAGACCATAAATACTAAGCATTGGAGAGAGTGTGGAGAAAAGGGAACCTTCCTACACTGTTAGGAATGTACGTTGGTTCAGCCACCACGCAAAATAGTATGGAGGTTTCTCAAAAAACTAAAAATAGAGTTACCAAATGATCCAACAATCCCACTCCTGGGCGTATACAAAGTCAGAACTATAATTCAATAAGATACATGCACCCCTATGTTCACAGCAGCACCGTTTACAATAACTAAGGCATGGAAGCAACCTAAGTGTCCACTGACAGATGAATGGATAAAGAACATGAGGGGAGTGTGTGTGTGTGTGTGTGTGTGTGTGTGTGTGTGTGTGTAGTGAAATATTACTCAGCTGTAAAAAAGAATGAAATAACACCATTTGCAGAAATATGGATGGACCTAGAGATGATCATACTAAGTGAAGTAAATCAGATAAAGACAAATATCATGTTTTTCTAAAATCATATCATTACTTACATGTGAAATCTAAAAATGATACAATGAACTTACAAAACAGAAACAGACTTACAGACATAGAAAACAATCTTATGGTTACCAAAGGAAAAGGCGGGGAGGTATAAATTAACAGTTTGGGATTAACAGGTACACACTACCATAGAGAACTAGATAAATAAGGATTTACTGTATAGAACAGGGAATAATATTCAATATCTTGTAATAATTTATAATGGAAAAGAATCTGAAAAAGAATATATATATATATATGCATGTATATACATACCTGAATCACTTTGCTATACACCTGAAACTAGCAACATTGTAAATCAACTGTCATTCAACAAAAAAAAATTTATTTTAAATGCTGTGTGTGAGGTGTCTGCTGTCTCTCAAGCTCTCAGCACAATAAAAGCTACAACCGATTTTTTTTTCTTTAATTTTTATTTTTTAGTTTGTTTTGCTTTACAATACTGTATTCGTTTTGCTATACATTGACATGAATCAGCCACGAGTGTACGTGAGCTCCCAATCCCGACCCCCTACCCCCTTCCACCCCATACCATCTCTCTGGATCATCCCTGTGCATCAGTCTCAAGCATCCTGCATCCTGCGTCAAACCTAGACCGGCGATTTGTTTCACTTACGATATCATACATGTTACAATGTCACTCTCCCAAATCACCCCACCCTCTCCCTCTCCCACAGAGTCCAAAAGGCTGTTCTATACATCTGTGTCTCTTTTGCTGTCTTGCATACAGGTTTATCATTTTTCTAAATTCCATATATATATGTTAGTACACTGTATTGGTGTTTTCTTTCTGGGTTACTTNGGCTAGACTTCAAAATAATGCTAATTTAAGAGGCTGGCAGAGGAAAATAATGCTTTTAGTAGAATATCAAAGAAATATCAAAGATCCCAGCCTTACATTTCATAAATGTCCAACACCACCAGTTTTTCAAAATCAATTCAAAATCCTGGAGAATGAGAGATAAATTCAGAACCGGATAAATTGGGTATCTAATAGTCCCAGGGAATTTTTTATTACCCATGTTGCTAAGACGCAGGAGAAGATGTACCAACAAATTGGTACCTTTGTACAAGATCATCATATCTGTTCTAGGATCAGATCTAGAGGACCACAGTATAAACCAACGGACAAAATATATTTGATCCTGGCTCAGTGTGTTTTAGGGCTTCCCTGATAGCTCAGTTGGTAAAGAATCTGCCTGCAATGCAGGACACCTGGTTCAGTTCCTGTATAGGGAAGATCTGCTGGAGAAGGGATAGGTTACCACTCCAGTATTCTTGGGCTTCCCTTTGTGGCTCAGGTGGCAAAGAATCCACTTGCAATGTGGGAGACCTTGGCTCGATTCCTGGGTTGGGAAGATCCTCTGGAGAAGGGAAAGGCTACCCGTTAACAGTATTCTGCTTTGGAGAATTCCATGGATTGTATAGCCCATGGGGTTGCAAAGAGTCAGACACGACTGTGTGACTTTTACTCACTCACTTAGTGTGTCTTAGCACTTTTGAGATANCCTGGGTTGGGAAGATCCTCTGGAGAAGGGAAAGGCTACCCGTTAACAGTATTCTGCTTTGGAGAATTCCATGGATTGTATAGCCCATGGGGTTGCAAAGAGTCAGACACGACTGTGTGACTTTTACTCACTCACTTAGTGTGTCTTAGCACTTTTGAGATATGAAAATAATAGTAGTGTATCACCTAAAGAAATGATCCAGTGTCATTATTTCTTCCAAATGGAATGACTGGACTCAGACTTTAAGATTGCATCATCTCCTGAGAAGTGCCTTCTCTGACCATCGTTTACAAAGTTTTACCCTGCACATCACTCTTTGGATTTTCTTCAGGATACTTATCACCACCTAGAGCAATCCTGTTCATTTAATTTTTAATCTGTTTTTGGTCTGTCTGCCAGCCATTGTAATGTGAAGACCATGAAAGCAGGGAACTGACACTCTTTGTTCATTTCTGTTTCTCAAGCTCCAGGATAATGCCTGTCATGTAATCAGAGCTCAGTAAAGTATTTGTTGAATCATTTAATGAATTTCACCCAGCATCTAATCTGTAGACATTATCAGAATCCTCATATGCCACTACAAATACAATGTGATTATTATTGTAAAGACATACTGAAGGATTCAATGACTGGTATTTTGATCTAATTCTTTTTGATTATCATCCTAATCTTAGATCATGTAAATGATCATCACATTATACCCATCAGGATACTTCGCAAGAAAAAAAAAATCAGAATTATGGTTGCTCTGCAATCAAAGTATCTACAGGTACAATTAAGTGATATAACTGTAGAGTTCAGTTTTCAAATAGAGGGATGTTTTGATGTTCAGTTTTTGCTTTTAAGTTAATAGCAGTGTTAGATTATATTCTTGGGTCATTAGAAGGTTGGGTTCACTTTTTTTTAAATTAAAAAAAGTTCAATGGTGGAAGTTGGATAATAATGACTATGAGATTTAGTAAGATTTAATATTACTTTTGATGTAAAATTTATTTGAAAATATAATTGTAAAAAGAGAAAATATAATTGTGAACAGGGAATGTATAACTTTATTTGAAATGACAGCAAATACCAAAAACGTTCCTTGGTTATATATTACGGATAATTAAAAAAATATACAGTGGCCCCTTGGCCCTTGATTGTGGGGATTGTTTCCAGGATCCCCTACTCCAAAATCTGAAGATGTTCAAGTTCTGAAAGTCCATAGATACAGAGGGCTGATTGTATTTCAGAAGGCAGATGCATTGTTTTGAAAGAGTTGAACATTTTTTGGATGATCTTACTTGTGATACATCGTCATAAGGGATTTCTTTTTTTAATGTAACTAGGCTCATTAGACAAAGAAGTTTAAATTTTCTTCTATGTATACTATTTTTTCCATTTTCATATGAAAAGATTATCAAAGTACTCCTGAATTAAGCTAAGTGCATAAAAGAAATTTCCAGGAACTTTAAAAAATTTCCTTTCTGGAATTGGTACGTATCTATTTATTACTGATGGAGTAAAGAAAGAACTGTTTTCAAGTGTTTATCTACACACAGATTATTTTGAGTTTGTGTCTCAAAGAGTACTGTAATCATTTTAGTTATCTATTTCTGCATAACAAATCACCACAAAATTTAGAGGTTTAAAATAATAATATGCATTTATCTCTCACAGTTTCTGTGAGGAATTAGGAGCAGCTTAGTTGAATGTTTTGCTGGAAGGGTGTTTGCATTAGGTTTCAGTCAAGATGTTGACCAGGGCTGCAGTCAACTGAAGGCATAACAGGGACAGGAGGCTCTGCTTCCAAGATGGTGCACTCACATAGTTGGCAAATATGTGCTGGCTGTTGACAGGAAACCTCAGTTCCTCAAGCTGTGTGCTGCTCCATAGGACTGCTTGAGTGTCTGTACAGCACGTAGTTGACTTCCCGCAGAACAGGTGATCCAAGTAAGCAATGTGGAAGTTGCTATGTTTTTCTAAATCACCTAGCCCTAGAAGTCACACACCATCATTTCCACCATGTTCAACAAGTCACACAAACCAACCCTTATACAACAAGTCAAGGGACTACAAAAGAGCATAAATACCAGGAGGGGGAATCAGTGGGGAAAAATCTTGAAGGCTAACTAATGTAGTGAAAATTACTAGCGTTATCTTAAAATCCTCCACCAATTTTGAATTGGTTACCAATGTGCACTAAAAAGTGTTTTACAAATTATGGAGTAGTGTAAAATTGGAAATAATATTTAACAAAAAGTCCTGATAAGTGTGTAAATATCATTTTTCCCCATGTATTTGAACAAAATATATCATCATGTTGCATAAAGCAAANGCGTTATCTTAAAATCCTCCACCAATTTTGAATTGGTTACCAATGTGCACTAAAAAGTGTTTTACAAATTATGGAGTAGTGTAAAATTGGAAATAATATTTAACAAAAAGTCCTGATAAGTGTGTAAATATCATTTTTCCCCATGTATTTGAACAAAATATATCATCATGTTGCATAAAGCAAATAAGTAAATATTGTCAAATCTGTTTCATAAGATTATAAACATCCTCCATTTTTGATAGGGAATAAGGTCAGATAATTGAAAAAAAAAAAAAAAAGATGGAAGAAGGGAAATATTGGGGAATAGAACAATATGGCCCGAAGAAAGAAAAAAGTAGTAGAAAAGGGCAAGGGAAAGGAATGGGATAAAAGGGATGATAGAAGACAAATGGGAGAGATAATAGCAGAAAACACAGAATACAGAGATATGGAAATAAACAAAAGAAGTGTAGAAAAAAAGATGCTTTGTAAGAAAGAGAGAAGAAAGAGGGAAAAGATCAGGAGGAAGAGAGAGAGAGTTGTAAATAAAAAAGCAAAATAGAAATTAGCTTTCTTATTATTTTCCTTTTTCAGAACCGTTTCCACCACAGAACAGAGCCAGGGATTTGTAGCTTCTTTCTTAGTTTTTCTCACTGTGTTTTTCCTGGCGTCTCTGGAGTTCCTTTTAAGGCTTGGTTTGCTTTAATGCTTGATTTTCAGCTTGTCACTCAGACTGGGTTGGCTAAGGGTGTCTGAAGAGAAGAGAGGAATGACCAATGTATTAAATATCCAACTGGTAATTCTTAAGGACACATTATCTTGTTAGATAATATTTTATCTAAAAGTATTAAAAATATATCAGAAAGAGAAAAAACAGGCACAAGAAAATGATTTTCAGAGAGAATTTTTGTTCTGTAAAGAATTATTACCATATTTGGCTTTGCTTCCCTTTGTGTATTTTCTGCAGATTAATATAGTTCATTTTGAGTTTTTGATTCAGGGTTCATTTTAGTTCAGGTTTCTGATTCAATTTATGTTTCTGTGATTGAACCAAAATTCCAGTTAAAAAAGTACTCAGTAGGCTAGATTCCTTAGCCAATACTTTTATTTTTTTAAAAAAACATGAGAACATTCCAGAATATGTACTTCAATAATGTTTAGCATCTAGAATTAAGGGAAATTTGGATAAGCATTTTTCATATATTAAAATGCTAAATAATTAGATGGATTTTTTTTCATTTATTTTCAGTATACTTTCTGATGTACAAGTTAATTCCCAAAGGGAAATTTAATCAAAGTAATTCATAACAACATGCAATCTACTTTGTAGACTCTTTGTAGTCTCTTGCCCCTCTCTTCCCAAAATTGTTTGTTTTTCAAAAAGGTGTTTAAATTACAAAGTTTTTCAAATATATAACACATTCACAAAGTTCAAAATTCATCCCTGTTTGTAATTCACTTCTTGAGTTTGTGGTTAGGATCCTTCACTTGGGAAATTTCTCATCTTGTTATGTCTTCAGATATTGTCTCATTCTCACTCTTTTCTCCTGGAATTCTGATTTAGAGGCATGTTGCTTTCTCATCTTCAATGTCTTTTAACCTTTCTGTCATATGTTACATCTCTGCCTCTTTGTGCTTCTTTCTAGACGAGTTATTCTGATCTATTCTCCATTTCAAAAATGCCCTTTTTTTTTTAACTTTTATTGAAGCATAGTTGATTCACAACACTGTGTTAATTTCAAGTGTACTGCAAAGTGAATCAGTTATACATATACAAATATCCACTCTTTTTTTTTTAGATTATTTTTCCATAAAGGCCATTATAGAGTATTGAGTAGAGTTCCCTGTGCTACACAGCAGGTTCTTGTTAATTATCTATTTCATACATAATAGTGTATATATGTCAGTCCCAGTGACCCAGTTTATCCCTCCCCTCTCCCCGCCCTTGTTCCCGGGTAGATCCGTGACTCTACTTCAGTTTTTACCAGTTCTTTCTTTAGCTGTGCCTAACATGCTGTTAAAACCATCCATTTAGTTTTTAAGTGATTATAGTTGCCAGCTTTTGAGGTTCTATTTGATTCTTTAAAAAATTTTTGCTTGGTTATTTTGTATAGTTTCTTAAATATTATCTGGATTTATTTTCATGCTTGACTTTAATAGCGTAATTCATAGGCATTTTGTAATCTGTGTCTGATAATTCGTGTATCAGAGGTTTTGCCGCTCTGTTTCTGTTTCTGTTATTTCTGCTGGTTTTGCTTTAGTTCTTCGTCTCTTACATGACTGTGAGATGCTCATTTTCTTTAGAGAATTATTTGTGAGCATTCTTTGAGGCCCTGGATGATGGTGAGCTTTTCCAGTGTGGATTTATGTTTGCTTTGGTTGTGTGCCTGGGACCACTATCAGTTCTTTACTTTTTCTCGGATCATCCAGATTGTGTGAATTTGTAAATCCTCATGAGGGCTGGCTTGTCATTACAACTCATCAGGGGACTTCCTTTCCTTTATTCTTGCTTTCTCTAGGCCAGGAATTGTGGGACTTATTTTTGATTTATTCTTACACCAGAGGTTCATCCTTTTACCAGTCCTCTGGGAAATGAGTATGCTATTTGATTCCCCCTGCAGGCTCAGGGCTTTGTCTTCTGTTCTTCCACATTTCCTGAGGCCATGGAAACCAAGGCTGAAATAGACTAGGTTTGGCAAGTGCCCTCAGTGTCCTATTCACTTCTGGGTTCCCATCTTAATAATTTCTTCTTAACATTCCTTTGATGCTTTTAAGATTTTACTAATTTTTTTTGGGGGGGGGGGAGATTTTACTAATATTTCATCTAGTATTTTCAGTTGAAGGATTGTTCCAGTTATTTAGCCCTCCTTAATACTGGAAATGGAAGTCCTGATAAAAATTCAACAAGTACAAAAGGGTATACAGTAATAAGTTTCTTGTTAATCCTGTCTTTCTGATAGTCATCTCAGTAGGTGCATAATGAGCATTTGATGAAATTCAGAGCTCATTTATACACTCACCCACTCACATATCCAGACTGTTAGAAAACTACAAATAGAAGGAAAAGTTTAAAATCCTGACAATAGTTTACATCATATTTTAGTGGTGAAAATTTGGAGGTATTCATTCTTGTTCTAGTTAAGAGCAAGACCAAGAGGCCTCTGGCAGTTCTATTTAGTGTTATATTGGTAGTCCTAGCAAATGCGTTAAGAAAAGAAAAAGAATTAAGATATTGAAAAGGAAGATAAAAAATTATTTGCAAAGGATGTGATTGTCTATAGAGAATTTAAAGACCATTGAAAAATTCAGCAGGTTTGTAAGACAGAATTGCATTCCTATATTGGTAATTATTATTTAGAAAATTAGTTGCTTCTAAATTATTATTTACAAATTTTGTTGCTATTACATAACAGCAACAAAATAATAAGGTATGTTTGAATAAATCTAACAAAATAACTTGATGCTTTATAGAGAAGATAGAACATCACTGAATCACATTAAAGAAGATCTGAATAAATAGAACTACATACCATTTTTGTGAGAAGGAAGATTGAATATTATAATTCTGTCATTTTCTCTAAATCAATCTAAAAATTCAGTGCTGTCTGTTGAACTTGTCAAACTGATACTAAAATTCATTAGAAAGAACAAAAGCTAAGCCAAATTTTGAAGAATAATTTGGAGAACTTATACCACCACATATCAAAGCTTGCTATAAACCTGGAAGAGTGAAAATGTTAGTCACTCAGTCATGTCCAACTCTGCTATCCCATGGACTGGATAGCTCGCCAATCTGTTTTGTCCACGGGATTCAACAGGCAAGAATACTGGAGTGGGTAGCCATTCCCTTCTCCAGGGGATCTTCCCAACCCAGAGATTGAACCCAGGTCTCCTGCATTGCAGGCAGATTCTTTATCGTCTGAGCTACTATAAACCTAAGGCAACTAAAATAATTTCATATTTATGCAAAGATATACAAATAGAGTCATCCCTGAGTATATTCATGGGATATTGGTTCCAGAATGTCCCCAATACCAAAATTCACAGATGTGTAAGTGATTTATATAAAATGGCATAGCATTTGTGCATAATGTATGCACATCCTCCTTTGTACTTTAAATTACTGTAGATTACTTGTAATATTGAATACAATGTAAATGCTATATAAATAGCTGCTGATGCATGACAAATTCAAGTTTTGCTTTTTAGAACATTCTGGAATTTTTTCCCAAATATTTTTAATTCATGGTTGGTTTAATACCTTTCTATGGAATTTATGAATATAGAGGACCCACTCTACATATATGTAACAGAATAGCGTAAAAAAGAGCCATATGCATATAGAGGTATAGCATGTGATATTACAGATAATTGGGAACAGAACTACTCAAAATATTGTTATGGAACAGATGGCTATCCACATAGAAGGGGAAATTATCATACCATATACTAAAGTGTTAATTCTAGGGGGCGATTTAAGACCTGAATATGAAAGCCCTTAATAATTCAGGACATTTTAGGAGAAAATGTATGAAATATGTTTTTGACCTTGGGATAGGAAAGGATTTGTTGAATAACACAATCAAAAGCCTATAGCATAAAGGCAAAGACTGATAAAATTAAAAAGACTTTGCTTAACAAAAGACACTGTAATCGAAGTTGATAGAAAAGCTCAGAATGGGAGAAAATGTTTATATCACATACAACTCATATAAATTTATATTCTAACTATACAAAGTACTCCTACAAGTATAAAATTAAAATGCCAGCAAATCTACTAGAAAAATGAGCAAACATATGAACAAGCTGATTAGAAAAGTGGCTAATGTTGAGGGTAGTATAGCTCTAAGGAAAACCTATGAATGTGTACAGAGTTTTCGTCATAGCCCCGTGTATAATAGGAAAACATTGGAAATACCCTAAATGTCTATCAGCATAAGAATGAACAAATGAAAGTGTAACATATTCATAAACTGGAATACTATACTCCTATCAAAATAAGTAGAACTACAGACATCAGTAATTATAAATTTTTTTTGAGTCAAAAAACAAAACAAAACCAAGCTGAAGAATGATAATATAGTATCATACATTTTATATGCTGGTTGAAAAATACTGCATTGCTTGTGAGTTCTTCATAATTAATATTATAAACATATCCATGCTAATGATAAGCCTTTAACTCAGGATAATGGTTACATCTGAGTAGGGAGCAAGGGAAGGGCCTAACGGCCTATACTGATGAATTTCTATCCTCCCTCCAGTTACTTAAGTGTAGAAAAATGTTAGATTTGATAAAGATTAATGGTGAATAATACAGAGGTGTTTAATTTATACTATATTAACTATTAATTAAATATAAGATGTAAGTATAACATGGGCTTCCCTGGTAGCTCAGCTGGTAAAGAATCCATCTGTGATGCAGGAGACCCTGGTTCAATTCCTGGATCTGGAAGATTCCCCTGGAGAAAGGATAGGCTATGCACTTTAGTATTCATGGGCTTCCCTGGTGGCTCAGATGGTAAAGAAACTGCCTGTAATGTGGGCAACCTGGGTTTGATTCCTGAGTTGGGAAGATCCACTGGAGGGCATGGCAACCCATTCTAGTACTCTTGCCTGGAGAATCCCCATGGACAGAAGAGACTGGTGGACTAGAGTCCATGGGGTCACAAAGAATCAGACATGACTGAGCAACTAAGCACAGCACAGCATAATATAAATTAAATATATGTAATACTTTTATGTATGTTTGGCATATTTCATAAGAAATCATCAAATGGAACCCCATAGTCAATTAGGATGATTCAACACTGGAAAATATATTAATGTAATTCATTAATTAGTGAACTCAACTGTTAAATTAAAGAAGTGTTTAAGAATATATGAGCAAGAAATGGGTAAGATTTATAAAGGAAACCCACAAAACTTTAACCAAGGACACAAGGCAAGAGTGGAATAAACAGAGAAACTAACAGAAGCAGAAGCTATTAAGAAGAGGTGGCAAGAATACACAGAAGAACTGTACAAAAAAGATCTTCACGACACAGATAATCACAATGGTGTGATCACTCATCTAGAGCCAGACATCCTGGAATGTGAAGTCAAGTGGGCCTTAGAAAGCATCACTAGGAACAAAGCTCGTGGAAGTGATGGAATTCCAGTTGAGCTATTTCAAATCCTGAAAGATGATGCTGTGAAAGTGCTGCACTCAATAGGCCAGCAAATTTGGAAAACTCAGCAGTGGCCACAGGACTGGAAAAGGTCAGTGTTCATTCCAATCCCAAAGAAAGGCAATGCCAAAAAATGCTTAAACTACCACACAATTGCACTCATCTCACATGATAGTAAAGTAATGCTCAA